>SJYX01022895.1:64287-137513 GCA_006410675.1 Oreotragus oreotragus
GGGGGGATGTGGGCACTGCTGGCCTGGGACCACACTCTGAGAACTGCTGCTCTGGAGCCCCTCCTTCTGATCTGTGGGCATCCCCCAGGGCCAAATTTGATGCGGGAACCTGACTCCCAGGCTGACTTCATCTTGCTTCTTCTACCAGCAGGAATTGTCTGTGAGGATCACAGTCTTTGGAACTTAAGCCTTGCTAATGATGAGAAGCTCCTCTAGACGCCCCTGTGCAAAAGAAAAATATACACTCACTAATTAGCTGTAATTGGATGGACCTGTTAGCAATAAAGTCTGCACTAGGAGATTTAAAGAAAATCTGACTTTTTTTTTTAACTTGACCAACACAAGCAAACTGGAATATAGCCCAAGAAAGTCTTCAAAATTAGAATCAGAAAATAAGTTAAACTTGATACTTGACAAAATTTTTAAATCATTTGATCTAAGTAGTTAGCCAAAACAATGTAAGGCAATAATAGGCCTTTCTTATAAATCACATTGCTTTACCATGTATAGAGCATGTTTAATTATCAAAAGCTTGCACAGTGCTTACGATGGCCAGACATCATCCAAAGTGCTCTGCAGAGGAAACCTGACTGAATTCTCTATGAAAGAGGCATTATTCTTCTTGGCACAGAGAAGTGAGCTGCCAAGATCACACAGGTGATTAGGAGCAACCCAGGGATTTGAACCCAGATAGTATGAGTCCAGCATTTATGTTCTTAGCCACTAAGCTCTGATCCTTGATAACTGACACACATTAAGACAATCATGAAGGAAGGAGAAGGGAGCCACAGAGGACGAGATGGTTGGATGGCATCATCGACTCAATGGACACGAGTTTGAGCAAACTCTGGGAGATGGTGATGGACAGGGAAGCCTTGTGTGCTGCAGTCCATGGAGTCGCAGAGTCGGACACAACTGAGCGACTGAACAGCAGCAAAGACAATCCTATGTTTAAAACCTGGCTACACCTCAGACTCACATTGGGGGCATCTAAAATGTGCTAATGCCTGGAGCTTCCCCAAGCAACTGAATCAAAATCTTTGCAGGTGGGGCCCAAGCATTGGTAGGTTTTAAAGGCACCCTCAGATGATGCTAGAAATAGCCAGGATTGAGTATGTTTCGATACAATGGCAGCTGACAGTGCTCATCCCTCCTGTCTGCTTTTTCTTAGGAAGCAGCTGGGAGGACGGCATCTCTGAAGGCTGTTCACTATGCCCCAGGGAGGGGAACACCAAAGAGGGTTGAGACCTAATGCTTTTCTACAGGGATGTGGCTCCAAAATGCCAGCCCTAAGAAAGACCCAGTAAACTATTGTTCTATGAGTTCTACTAAGACCCTGGATTAGTCTCCCTGTGGCTTTGGGATACTGTTGATTAGAGCTCGTTGCACTGACAGCCGTTCTCATCCTGTGCTTTTAGTTGATATTCCTTCTCATGTTCTACATTAGAAATCAACTTGGTGGCTCAGATGGTAAAGAATCTGCAGGCAGTGCAGGAGACACAGGTTGGATCCCTGGGTTGGGAAGATCCCCTGGAGGAGGCAGTGGCAACCCACTCCAGTATTCTTGCCTGGAGAATCCCATGGACAGGGGAGCCTGGCGCACTGCAAATGCCATGGGGTCACAAAGAACTGAACGTGACTTAGTGAGTAAAACTTTATCACACACAAGTCGATTTTTTGCCTTGGAACTTCGGCCCTAAACCCTTCTGCCTAAACTCTGTGCCTTGGGTGTCACCTGGTGGGCAGCATCTGTCCCTTAAGATTTCAGGGAAAACTTAAGACTAAGGATGGTACAACCAGCCAGCCTGGTGAGGATTTGAGACTCACATCTAGAAAAAACTGTGATTGACACTGATATGAGGAGAAGGCTGGCCTCCGGGTTACATAGCTTCCCTTTGAAACGTCCTTCCTGTTTTCTTTAAGCATGTGATGGCACCAGATCCACGTTAAAACGAAAGTAACCACAGGGCTTTAATACCAATTAAGTGAGATTACGGAGGAAATGATTACTAAGAATTAAATAGTCAAAAAAAAAAAAAAAAGGCAATGATAATAGTGCAGTATTGGCACAAATTAGCACTCAATAATTGCCCATAAGGGCAGCCTGATCCGTGTGGGTAAGAGCAACAGCTCTTGTCATCACATGTAGACGTGCCCACCTCATCTCACCCTCCCAGCCACTGCCAATCATCCTGTTTATCATCAAAGGAGATGAACCTGGGAGCCAAGGATCTCTCTCCAGCACACGGCATGAAGCAGGGGCAGAGCCGGGATTTGAACCCAGCTCTAATGCTAAATCAGGACCAGATATGCAACTTATGGGGCCCCTTGTTTAAAAAATGAATGAAGAACTTCAAAATGTCAGCAGAAGAGCATTAAACCAGACTCGGTCCTTCAAAGTATGGGATCTGTGACTGCTCCTTGCTGCTCAAAGTGTGTTCAGAGCCAACAGAGCCAGCAACTGGATAGTTAACTAGAGATGCAGACGCTCAGCACCCCATCACCCCGAGGACCCACTAAGTAACAGTCTGCATCTTGATTAGACTCTTCCGGGGGGATCTGAGTGCCCTTTAAACTTGAAGAGGAATCCCTGAGCCCTTCCACCCCTTGCTTGCCTTCAAGGCAAATTTCCAGAGCAGTGGAGTCAGGTGGCCCTGGAGGAGGGCATGACAGCCCACTCCAGTATTCTTGCCTGGAGAATCCCGTGGACAGAGGACCTGAGGGGCTACAGTCCACGGGGTCACAAAGGGTCAGACACAACTGAAGTGAATTAGCACGCACACATGGAGTCAGGTGGAATATCTCCCCATCACCACTCCAGGGTGCACATACGACCATGTCTTTTATTTCTCCAGGTACTTGAATGTACACCATCTGCACAGGAACCCATGCTTCTCCTTCCTGAGTTCCCTTCCACCTCGGGAAAGTCTTGCTGGCTCCCAAGAGCCCTCAGGGCTGACAGGTAAAACCCTCTGGTGGAGGCAGGTCCACAGCTGCACGGATGTTCCTGTGGGTTTATATCCCTAGTGGATCCCAAGTTGGGCTCATTGAGTTGTTCTTTTTTGTTCCTGGGCCCCTGATCAAAACTTTGCCCAAGGTGCACTGCCAGGCAGCCTGCAGAGACACCTCTTCCTCCACAGGGCAGCATCCTGTGGGTGTCCAGCATGCTTTGCTGGCAGTAAAACTTATGTAGGATCATCGTAATCCACCAGTGGGGCTTCCCAGGAGGCTCAGCAGTAAAGAATCCTCCTGCCATTGATTCAGTCCCTGGGTGGGGACAATCCCCTGGAGAAGAGAATGGCTACCCACTCCAGTATTCTTGGCTGGGGAATCCCATAGGCAGAGGAGCCTAGTGGACTACAGTTCATGAGGTCACAGAAAGTTGACACGATTGAGCAACCGAACAATGATCCACCAGTGAGGCTCTGGCAACACTGTATATCCAAATGTTAGGAATCTTGATCCATTTTCTCCCAGTAAGTTCCTGTGACAAGCAGAAAAAGGACCCCCAAGGAACTCCACATGCTTGTCCCCCAAACCGGTGACTACGTTATCCCATGGTCCAAGCCACTGTCTGCTGGGCTGCCCTGCATGCAGTGGGATCTCTGCCAAGAAGCCCTTGGCCCAAGTCTGCCCTGCCCTCTTCCCTACCTGCACACCCTGTGTTCACTGCTCGTTGATGGGCTTCCGGAAGGAAGGGCAGGAAGTGGGTGTTAAAACACCCACGGTCTAGGCTGGGTGCAGGGCAGGGGACAGACATCTGTCTACAGGAAGCCCCTCACAGCTTCCACACAAGGATGATCAGTGATGTAGATGCTGTACCTGGATTTGATCATGGGTGATTGAAACGGTTACAGCACGTGGCTTTAGATCTTGTTCCAAAGGCAGTAAATCTCACCTGGCATGCAGCGGGTTGTCGTAAACAGCCGCAGATGGAGCCCTTCAGGGATGCTCCTCTTCTTCAAGCATCCCCAGAGGGAGGACTAGTTTATGAGAGGGTAGCACGCAGCAGAGGATGGATGCAAGCTCTTCTCTGGAGCAGCGGGTCTCCCATCTCAGAGTCTCTTCATGGACGCTGTCCAGAGAGTTTACAGCCCAAGGTGGCCCTTATTTAAGGTCTCCGGAGGATGACTCCATTCCCAGAGGAGCTTTGCATCCAGCAGCCCCAGATAGAAGACAGGGTTTGGAGAGGGATGAAGAGAGTCTAGGAAGCAGACAAGGAGAGGGAGTGCTGCCTGTCTCCACAGAGCCCAGATTGCAGCCTGCAGGGGACTCATGGGACTAGATGTCAGGAGCTCTGCCGTTTCCTTTCCGGGGCTGTGTGCTGGGGGCAGAAGAAATATCCTGGAAGAAATCAGCCAGAGGGATTCTCTCCCTGCAGGAGAGGGTGTGCAAGCTTCAGAGAGTGGGGTGCTCCAAGAAGAGCAGCTAAAAGAGAGCTTTTCTGGAAATCTAGGACTCTGAGATGCTCCTGTGTTCCTTCTGTAAACGCCGTGAGGATCTTATCTTCATGCAAACTGTGTGTGTGTGTGTGTGTGTGTGTGTGTGTGTGTGTGTGTGTGTGTGTGCTCACTCAATCATGTCCGACTCTTTGTGACTCCATGGACTGCAGCCTGCCAGGCTGCTCTGTCCATTGGATTCTCCTGGCAAGAATACTGGTGTGGGTTGCCACTTCCTTCTCCAGGGGAATCTTCCCAACCCAGAGACCAATCCCGCATCTCTTATATCTCCTGCATTGGCAGGTGGATTCTTTACCACTAGTGCCACCTAGGATGTTTAAACTATGCATGCACAGCAGGAAAAGCTTAACTTTTGAAAGCCACTGATTCTGTGGCACAGTCACAAAAGTATGAGAGATGAGACAGTCGAGTGGCTGGAAAAAAAAACCACAGGACACATTTTCAGACTGGAAAGGAGCTATGAGGTTTGAGATGAATGCTCCTGACCTCACAGCAAGAACCCTGATCCTCTTGACAGAAATGGGAAGATTAGGAAACTGGTGCAGGAAAAACCTCCCATCCCTAACAGGTTGAGTCAAGTTAAAGTCAAGGTGAATTTCCTGAGCATTTCTCTCATGGAAGATGTCTGACAGAGAGCAAACATAAGACATCTGTGGGCGTTCAAAGGAGAAAACGTTTTTTGAGGTCAAGGCATCGTTCATGGCACACAGGACAGCCTTCTCCCAGTGGGCTTTGTCAGGTGGCATTACCCGGCGACTTTGAACGTTCAAATTCAAGGTTGGGGCTCCCAGTCTTGCGGTGTCGGAAACTTTCAGCATCCTGAGGTTAAGGAGCAGATGCCTGGATCAAGTTCATGTCTTTTCCCCTAATCAGAGCTTTTCTTCACAGTTTATGATGCTCAAACAATTTATGGCTGAAGCAGCCTCCTTCCAAATCCTCTTCATGTTGCACTTTAGCCAGAAATTACAAGAGGGTACCAATCCTCTTAAGAAACTATTGAGTGATTTTCTGTTGTTCTGGTTTAGTCATTAGGTTGTGTTTGACTCTTTTGAGACTCCATGGACTAGTAGCCTGCAAGAATACTCGGTCCATAGGATTTTCCCAGGCAAGAATACTGGAGTGGGTTGCCATATCCTCCTCCAGGGGATCTTCCCGACCCAGGGATCAAACCCATGTCTCCTGGCTTGGCAGGTGGATGCTTTACAGCAAGCCACTTATGAAGCATTGAGTGACTTACTTCTGATGAAATAGTAGGCTTACACCAGAATATGTAGGGGGCAGTTGACCTTCTTGGAACAAAAATTCCCATTTAAACACCAATTTAAGATACATTGTTTTTAAACAAAAATCACCAAGCACCAGGGACCTCTACAATTTGAATAAAGATTCCATGTTTATCACAAAGGATATGACAATCTTGAAGAAGCAGTGACAGTTAGCAGTAAGAAAAGTCAGACCTAGGAGAGAGTTTCGAAAGAAAATCTTGTTTTAAAAAATAATTGTGCCCTAGAAGAGATCATCTCTCTAAAATGCTCTTAGATAATGATCGCCTACCATTTCCACTGAATTCTTTCCTCCCTAATTTGAAATATTATAGCTTGGAAATAGCCAGTAAAGCACCCAACATGGGCCTTGGGTCATGAATTTGATGATGCCTTCAACATTCCTCTACTAGCTGCCCAATAATGAGAAATGGATGATGCCCATGACAAGTAACATGCTGGGGGGAAAAGGTGGGGGCGAGAGGTGGGGGAGAAAAGGGTCTAAATCTCACAAGAAATTCTAGAACACTTGCTAGGCATTTTGTTCCAGGTCCTTTGTGCTGTTTGGCTGTGCCAGGTCTTCACTGCCGCATGGCCAATTTCTAGTTGTGGTGAGCGGGGCTGTGCTCTATTTGTGCTGGCTTCTCACGGCCTTGGCTCCTCTTGTGGCAGAGCATGGGCTGCAGGGCACGAGGTCTCAGCAGCTGCGGTTCCCAGACTCTAGACCACAGGCTCAATAGTTGTGGTACATGGGCTTCAGTTGCTCTGGGGCGTGTGTGACCTTCCTGGACCAGGGATTGAACCCATGTCTCCTGCATTGGCAGGTGTTTTTTTTTTTTTTTTTAACCACTGAACCACCAGGAAAGTTCTGTTCCAAAGCCTTGAACGCTGTTGCCCCCAGCATCACAGGATCACTAATATTGTGCTAAGGGCAACCTCTCCCTTAGAGAGAAAAAGGATGCATTGAAACATGAAAATTTTAAAAATAAAGAGATAAGTGATTCTCCCCTAGGAAATCAGATTCAGGGTTGGAACATTCCTTTGGCTTAGCACATAAGCAGTTATCCTTTTAGCCCTAAAATGAACACCAGTGAAATTAGAAAGTGCCTGAATTCCACAGCAGACTAAACAGGATAAGAGATTTTTTAAAAAGTTAAAGGAAAAACACACACACACACACACACAAAGCCTGAAAAGGGGAGAGAGGCATGGACAGCGAATCCCTCAAGTTGACTAATTCCTCACTACGTGAGCTCAGATAGCCGGCCTGGCCTTCACATGCTACACGGGACAGCAGAGTGAGTCAGGTGGTTGACTGTGAGCTCCTTCAAGCTTTCTTTTTAAAATTATCGTCTTCATTTTAAAAAGCAAATGGGAAAATGTCTATTTTGATGAGCCACGGCATTATATTTCTGAAAGTCAGCTGAAGAATGATTAGACAGTACAGTAAATGCTGCTAAAGGCACTGAACCCTAGAATGTGGTTTGTGTTGCTTTCTTTTCTGTGTGGGCTCTTAGTTTTGGTTTTGAGAGACTTTGCTTGTTTGGAGGAATGAGCATCATTGTTTTATTCTGGGGGGAACATCTTGACAGCATCTGATGGTGTTTCTTCCCATCCCCCAAACTGACTTAGATATTAAGATTTGGTGCTTATGAGTTTATGCAAATGAATGTTGTTCAGTCGCTAAGTCGAGTCTGACTCTTTGCAACCCCATCGACTGCAGCACATAGAATACATCATAGAATCACACTCAGATCTCACAGTTTTCCATCTCATCTCAGACCCAAGACAGCTCAGACAGACAAAAATATGACTTCCCCAGTCATGGTTCCTGGTATGTCTGGGATCTGCTGGCAGAATTTTATTCTGTAGGTTTGGATGGAGGTTTGAAGTATAGAAGACTGGGTCGGAAAGATCCTCCGAAGAAGGAAATGACTACTCACTCCAGGATTCTTGCCTGGAGAATCCCATGGACAGAGGAACCTGGCGGGACACAGCCCATGGGGTCACACAGAGTCGGACACAATTTAGCGGCTGAGTATGCAAGATAAGTCTTATAAACAGGCAAGTTCAGGGAACACTGGGCTGCAACTTAGTTCTCACTGTAGCTGCAGTTACTGGATGACATGCGTAGGTCATTACCAGAAACCCAGGTGGTGTGGTTGTACAGCCTGAACATTTAAGATCCTCTCCCAAATGGAAGGCATTATTTTTGGTCCACAGCCCAACCCGGGAGCACATGCTAATCTCCCTAAATAATTAGGAGAATGACTAGTCAAGTTCCCATCCCGCCTTGGAGAAACGGGAATCAGGCACCAACTTGTTGGGGGGAATTGTATCCATGCTGGCTCGCTGCCTTTCCCCCTCAATTGATTCCAGAAGAAAGGAGCCTGTTGCCACAAGCAGACAGTTCAGGTACCAGCTGCTCCTGGGGACTGGCAGAGGCAAAAGCGACCTCATTATGCAATTATCCATAATTAGGTGCTCATTACTATTTTACCATCCAGAAGCCAGCACCCACCTGCACAAGGCTGTCGCAGGGACCGGCAAAGCAGTGAAAACAGAGCCTTGCTTTTTCTCTAAGGACGTGACATCTAAAATCAGCAGTTCCAACCTGCCCAGGGGGTGAGTTTGCACTGACACGAAGACCAGTGCAGACAGCACGGGCCACCTGGTTCAGTTATGCACACATCTTCATCTTGGAGTCGCCTCACGTTGTGTGGGTGGCAGATGGATGATATAAACGAGGGTGAATGGAAACTAGCATCTATTCAGAACAAGCCTCCTTAAGTTAGAAATGAGGACTTGGGTGCAGACAGGTCTGACATTCAGACTTGGTCACTTTCTCTGTAAAAGAAATCCTCTCAAGTATCTGCCAGACCTATATTCAGAGTGAGGACTCTTTCTTTATCATCATTTTACCTCCCGGCACCCAGCGCCTGGGAAACCCTGGGATTTTTCTGCGTGGACTGATAGAAAAGGTTCTTAGCTGTATTTGGAGCAAGACCAGATGACGTATGGGATTCTCATATAGGACAGGGGTGAACTTGTTTATGTTTTCAAAAGGTACACACGCATCTATACGTCTGAAATAAAGAAAAGAGTGAATGTTCCTTAGTGCTTCTATATGATGGTGGCTCAAGTGGGAAAGAATCTGCTGCTAGTGCAAGAGATGCAGGAGATGTGGGTTTGATCCTGGGCTGGGAAGATCCCCTGGAGGAGGAAACAGCAACCCACTCCAGTATTCTTGCCTAGAGAATCCCACGGACAGAGGGGCCTGGCGGGCTCCAGTCCACAGGGTCACAAAGAGTCGGACACGACTGAGCAAGGAACACACTTTATTTCTGTTATTATTACACCAGCTCCACCTCAGATCTTCAGGCGGTTTCGGAGGTTGGGAAACCCCCACTTTAGGTGTTACCTCACTGGGTGAAATAGAGTGGAATGAGTAGTGTGGTGATGTTCTTTCCTTGGGAGGGGAAGACACTGGACCTCAGAGGCGCTGTCAGAGGCGTTGTGTATACAGAGGTGTTGATGGAGTCAACCAAGTCTGTGGGAATAGAAAAGAGCAAATAGTCCCCGAGGTGCTGAGGCTTTAACACCCCCGGGTGCTCCATCTGCCCTTTGCCATAAAAACGACAGAGTTGGTGAAGGGTCTGTACCCCTTCTTAGCTGTTAGCAATAACAACAACGATGAAAGACCTCAAAGGCAATTTTTGTCACAGAGAACTGAATTTATCTCCCTCCGCTGAAGCTTAAATTCGTCATTAATGGCTGGCAAGTCCTGAACCAACGAGATCATGTTTCCAGTCAACATTTCCTGAAGCCATGAGATATCAGCGGTTTCCCCACACAAATCTGGAAGCTGGAGTCCCGCAGGTCTAATGGGTGGAGGCAGAATCCACGCTCCATCACACTATCTTCAGTTTATCTTAGAAGCAGATGTAGGCTGCAAGCCCACCTCTCATAACTACCCAACAGGATGCAATATAAGCAGAGCTCATCTATGGGAGCTTTAGCAGGGAAAATCCTGTTAGTTTCTGATCTTCTCCTCTTCCAGAAATTCTGACAGTTGCTGGAAACCATTATCTACTTACCAGGGTTTTAATATTGCTTAGATCCCCTAGATTACTTTTAAGCTAAGATCCAGTTAAAAAGAGAGAGCAAAGGAAGTTTGTTTGTTTGTTCCAAATGAAGAAATTGGTTGGAATAGTCCTAAAAGACCCTAAGTGTTCACTTTTGGTCAAGGGAAGGCCTTTAACTCCAGCTCCTGCTTCTAAAAGTCTCAGTGTAGGTAGTACTTTTCTAAATAGTCTGCTTATTGTGCTGCCTTTTTAACAGCACAGCAGTAGTTTGTAGAGAGCAACCGAGACTGAGAAAGAATACTAACATTTATTGAGCACCACTTGTTTCCAGCATACTGTGCTTTTTCATGTGGATTGCAATTTAACTCTCAGCAACCCTGTTTGGCAGAAATTGTTCCCATTTTACAGATAAAACCATCACCTACAAGTGCTGGCACCAGCAGCATCATTATAAACTGATCTGGAGACTCTCAGACCTTGCTTGAGTCTTTGATGGTTCTGCTTGGTATGCCTTCATACCTTCATTCAACTTATTCATTCAACAGATATTGATTGAGTTTCACGTCTATTTTAAGCACTGTGTTAAGTTTCAAATACAGCTATTATCAAGAAATCCATTTCTTGCTCTTACAGGATGTTTCATCTTTGGGAGAGAGACAAATATTAAACATGTTTATATGAATGCATAAATCATTTTAAAATTGTGATAAATGTTATGAAGGGTTTCAGGGTGCAACAAAACTCAACAAGACAGAGAGTTTTCATCTGGGTCCCCAAGGCTGAGAAGTGGAATGTGGAGAGAGATGCTAGAGAGACAAGAGGTCTCATGAAAAGAACAAGCATAGAGATCCCTGAGGTTGAGAGGGCTCACATGAAAACAGAGAAGGCCAGTGGTCCTATCCCTGGGTCAGGATGACCCCCTGGAGGAGGGCATGGAGACCCACTTCAGTATTTTTGCCTAGGAAATCCCATAGACAGAGGAGCCTGGTGGGCTACAGTTCACTGGGTCTCAAAGCATTGGACATAACTAAAGCGACTTAGCACATACCTCAAATGCTTTACTGAAACTAAAGAACAAAACCAGAATGGCTTTAAGTATCAGTTTGTCATCCTGGTGATGGCAGGGCTAGCTGGGAGCTGGTGCTGCCCTGGCCAGCATCAAGAGAAAGGGTTATACCGCATATGACCAGCCCAGGAAAAACTCAAAATTCAAAGCACAATTTCTGCTGAATGAGTATCACTTTTGCACCATCTTAGAGGAGAAAAGTGTAAGTTGAACCATTGTGAGTTGAGACATTCTGTATTCTGAACACAGGCACAGGTCTGTTTCATAGAGGTTTTAGATTTTTGTGTAAACTGTCCCTTTTTATGAAAGGACTTCCCTGGTGGCTCAGATGGTAAAGAATCTGCCTGCAATGCAGGAGACCAGGGTTCCATCCCTGCGTTAAGAAGATCCCCTGGAAAAGGGAATGGCTATCCACTTCAGTATGCTTGGCTGGAGAATCCTATGGACTAAGGACCCTGATGGGCTATAGTTCATGGAATCACAGAGTCAAACAACAACTAAGCGACTAACTCTTTCCCTTTCATTTATGAAAATCTAGATTCCCCCCTTTAATCCTGCTACTGTTGTCTGCAATTAACTTTCTGACAGTGTTTGCAGGAGTGTACAAATTCCAGTGACATGATCAATCTCAATGAGGGAGTTACTGAGTCAAAGGATTTTCACTTCTAAAGCAGCTGCACTGCTGTCCAAAAAGATATACTATTACCAGAATTAAAAACATATCCGTTTCCTTGCATCTTTGATATCACTGGGAATTATTAAGCTTATAAATTTGTGCCAATCTGATAGGAGAGGTATAACAGCTCGTTGTTCAATGTTATATTTATTCCACTGAGTGGGCAGTTTCCCACTGATCACTTCCCCCCCCTATAAATTGCTGCTTTATATATCTTGCCCATTTTCCCACAAAGTCATTATTCAGCTTCTGATTGAGTTATATGAGTATTTTATGCATTAAGGAAATTAGTTCTTTATCATGCATTTTTTTCCTTTTACTTTCATATGCTTAGAAATTTTCTTAGAACGTATTTGAGGAACTTAACATGAGAGAGCAAAATGCAGAGAAAGAAGGTAATTCGTTTTTCACTCTTCATCAGTTACTATAATTTTTAAATCCTGTAACTGAATTACTCTTATAATTAAAAAGGCCACATCCCTTACTCTCTGTCTCTTGAGATATTTTACACCAATGAACAGAACGCATGCAATTTTTAACCAGAAATGCAGTGGGCTCCTCTTTTTTTCCCCATCTCTCTTCTTGTGGCTTTAAGCTCCCAAGTTGTGAGCTGAGAGCTCTTTAGAGATGGGAAAATGTAGTAAAATTCTTCCTTGGGCCACGCCGATGTTAATGGGTAACATTCAGGGCAGAGGCCTCCTCCATTTCCACATCTGCAGCTTTGTACAGACCTCACCTCCGAGAGGCCTGAAAGTGTGAAGCCAGCCAAGGCTTAATGTGTATTAGCAACACAAAGAGCACACAAGAGGAGACGCGGGGATGAGCTGCAATTTACTGAAGATTTACTAGGCCTCATGAAACTGCCCACCCATTTTTCTATCTCATCTGCCCACGTCTAAAGAGGATGGCTTTGTGCACGGGTGATGGTCATTTAGAATCATCCAGCAACAAATCTTGCTGCTTAAAAAGTCGTACTGACAGGAAGCAACACGTTGGAGAGAGTCTGTGCTCTGGACGAAGAACCTCAAATCTGGAAATACGGGAATGTCGGGGAGGGGGGTGTCTCCAGCCACTCCAGGCACCTCCCCTGGACTTTCGTTTGTGTCCTCAGTCCTTTGGTGAGGGGCTTCTTTACTGGAGGAGCAAGGCTCCAGGGAAGGAGAGGTGCCTTCACAGAGCAGCCTAGACTGTTCAAGGGTGCTTCAGGATGTTGCATGAACTGCATTTTGGAAGACTGTTGCCCAAACTTTAAGACCCAATGGAGAGACTTTCCTGGTGGTCCAGTAGTTAAGAATCCACCTTGCCATGCAGCGGACGCAGGTTCATTCCCTGGTCAGGAAACTAAGATCCCACATGCCTCTGGGCAACTGAGCCCGCATGCCCCTGGAGAGTCCATGCACTGCAATGAAAGATGCTGCAGGCCCCAAACTGAGGCCCAACACAGCTAAATAAATAAATAAATAGCTGGAATTTCTTAGAGGTGATCTTTAAATAAAAGAGAAAACTCGATGGAGCATGTCCAGTAGCCCTTCAAATCTTGTTTCAGGAGCACGAGATCTCTCTGGGGCTACACAACCCTCAACATAGCTTCTTCCTACTGTGCATGAAAAATAAAAGCTATCGGGGCTTAGTTTTCATTTAGCCAGAGGCTTGCAGCTCATTAATGGGATGTCAGAAAATTCTCCTGGATTTCATTACTAGGAACTTCCCTCTGGGCTGCTTTATGTTGCTGGCTTTCTTGAGTCTCTGTTCGCCCCTCTGTACAATGGGTTGATGCCGAAACCTCAGGACAAAGTAAGACATTGGAGGGAGTAAGAAGTGGAGGCTTACGAATGCCCCCCCGTGGAAAATGATCTCGCTTCTCCCAACTCAACTTTGGAACTAAAAGTATGCGAAGGGAGGGCTTTGTCCACCTTCATGAATTTCTCATTCTGCTTAGTGCAGATGTAATGTCAAAAAAAAAAAAAAAAAAAAACACATTCCTAAACTTAACAAGAAGAGGGAGGAATTATGTCTTCTGCCAGTTTTACAAGTAGTAAGTGGGATTAATGGGATGCACTCAGACAAGGGAGGCCACAGCAGGAGTGTCCACAGTCAGGCCCCTTGAAATCAACACCAGGATGGAAGAGGAATATACGCAGAGCCGATAGGATAGCGTATCTTCCCAAGGGCAGTGCTTTCTTGGCCTTTGATGAAGGGTGTGGATGAAGCGGGAAGACAGGCAAACACCCCCCTAAGCCATGCCTGGTGGTTCTGGTGAATATCTAGGGCCAGCAGCAAAGGATTTGAACTTCCCTGGTGGTCCAGTGGTTATAATCCACCTTGCAACGCAGGGGATACAGGTTCCATTCCTGGTCAGGGAACTAAAGTCCACATGTTGTGGGGCAACTAATCCTGCACCCCACAACAAAGACCCAGTGCCACCAAGATTAATTAAGTAATTAGTAAAATAAGATGTGCTCAGGTGCTCCATGGACTCTTTGAGACCCCAGGGACTGCGGCCCACCAGGCTCCTCCGCCATGGGATTTTTCAGGCAAGGATACTGGAGTGGGTTCTCATTTTCTCCTCCAGGGAATCTTTCCAACCCAGGGATTGAACCTGCATCTCCCGCGTCTCCTGCATTGACAGGTGGATTCATTACCACTTGAACCACCTGGGAATGTAAAATGAGGTCACCTCTATTTGCAAATAAAGTGTTTGTTCTTCAGAAAGCAAAAAGCCCACATATTCCAGCTGTTTGTTTTCCAATCAATGTCATCATCATTTGTTTGTGGATTACAGATGCACATCGGTCTTCATTTGTCATTGCCAAAATCTCTTTCTACTCAATGGGATCCTCCTCCATTCATGCAAATTTAACCATAGCTGCCTTGTCTGTAATTGTCTCAACTGGCAAAGAGCCTTTCTTTGGTGAGTAGAACCATCTGAAACTCCTTGCTCTGTCTATCCCTAAGGGCCCAGTACATGCTCCGTGCTTTATCTCTTTCTTGTGGCTTTTATTCTCACAACATTAAAGGGACTCTCTCTCCTTTATGCAGGCAAATAAAAAGTAGATTTAGAGAACGATGATGAAAAGCATACATTCTACTGATGGCGTACTTCAGAATCCAGCAGCCTGGTTGTCAGACGCTGGCCGAATTCAAAGTTGTGCTGGGTCCTTGACGTCAGAAATTCAGATGAAAACATGAAATCGAGCGTGTGCCCGTAAGGACTTGTAGTACATTAACATGAAGCTGAGTCATTGGCAGCTCTTGAAAAGGGATCCCCAGGCCTGCCTTTTAGCCCTGGTTAATGGGAAGAGGAGCCCAGAGCCACGGGCTTGCCGTTCACCCTTAATCTGTTTCCACTTAAAGAATATTTTCTCTGAAGCTGAAATCAGGTAACAGAGCCTCCGCTGCACCATTCCTCCGGAAGATCAAGTCTCCCCTCACCCAGGCCCACACTCTCAGGAGATGTGTTTCAAGGGAAACTTCGGGGGTTTGTGCTTTTTTAAGATCTCCTGGAGGAGGAAATGGCAACCCACTCCAGTATTCTTGCCCAGGAGAGTCCATGAACAGAGAAGCCTGGGGGGGCCACAGTCCATGGGGTCACAAAGAGCCCATTTGGACACGACTGAAGCAACTTAGCATGAACCCTCCAGGTGAGAAGCACTGAAGGGAGGGAGGGATGGAGTGCTTTTCAGAATAAGCCTGACTTCAGAAGAGTCCCGATGTGGAAGGGAGGCAACCGGTCTGTTCCAGGATGGCTCCAGGTGCGAGCTGTGCATCAGAGGAGCCCCTCTGAGACAGCCCCCGTTACACTCTGGACTGCGTGGAAGTAGCTCCTTCCATTGCTACTGAGAAGACAGCACACCTGGATTCGGGTGATAGCCCAACCCTAGCTCCACTCTACAGCTTCCCTGCGGCTCAGACGGTTAAGAACCTGCCCGCAATGCAGGAGACCTGGGTTTGATCCCTGGGTATGATCCCTAGATCAGGAAGATCCTCTGGAGAAGGGAATGGCAACCCATTCCAGTGTTCTTGCCTGGAGGATGCTATGGACAGAGGAGCCTCATGGGCTACAGTCCCTGGGGTTGCAAAGAACTGGACACGACTGAGTGAATAAAAACTACTACTAGCTCCATTCAAGTCTCACAAGCAATTGCACTGACACTTTCTTCCTCATCACAGACACACGCTCTCCTAGACTCCATAACCACATGCCCTGCGTCCCCTTAAAGTGACAACTGCCTGGCCCAGGCAGAGACCTCTGGCCTTGATTCCAACAAATTTACTTTTTTCTGCTCTTCCTTCCACCCTTTCTTGTCCTCCCAATATGGGCAACATTTCACTTCATCCCCTCCTATATTCCCCATGACCTCACACTAACACTAGAACTTGACTAATCTTGGGAGTAAACCCCTCTTCAGGCATCTGCTAATCCAATAAAACCAAGTCCACTGATTCTCCTGATGCCTTGCATCCTTCCTCCAAAGTCCCTAGTGATGTAAACACAGCAACCTGCCCAGAATGTCGCTGTGCAGTGGGCATAGCATGGACTTTGGAGATGATCCTGAGCTTAAACCCTAGCTCTGTCACTTAGCAGCTTCTGGGCTTTATTTTTCCCTTATATCACCATAAAGGAGGTGAGAATGAAAAGAAATAGTACAGAGGGCCTGGGCTATTTTGCTAACAGCCACCAAGAGGATCCTCAGTCATCCTCACCACTCAATAATCCTGAATACTCATTGGAAGGACTGATGCTGAAGCTGAAGCTCTAATACTTGGGCCACCTGATGTGAAGAGCCAACTCTTTGGAAAAGACCCTAATGCTAGAAAGGATTGAAGGCAGGAGGAGAAGGGGATGACAGGGGATGAGATGGTTGGATGGCATCACCAACTCAGTGGACAGGAGTCTGAGCAAACTCCAGGAGATGGTGAAGGACAGGGAAGCCTGGTGTGCTGTAGTCCACGGGTTCACGAAGAGTCAGACAAAACTTAGCAACTAAACAATAGCAACAACAAATGCTTATGTAATCTTCTTCTGCTCTGAATCAGGGCTATGTTCTATGGCCATGAAAGTATGAAGGAGGTCATGGTATGTGATTTCTAAGGGGAGTTAAGAAAGGGTATTGCAGTCTCTGCTCCGCATTTTATCCTAGGCTACCAACCCCAGACCCCTTAAGTTTGTCCTCCTCTCCCTTCTCGCCCCTGCCCTTTGCAGAGGTCCTGGGTGCCTGGAAGACACAGACAGTGACGTGTCCATCACCAGGAGGCCTCTCCCATCTATAGCTGGCACCTCCTCCTTTTGTTTGCTGAAATGCATTGTTCACACTGATTTGATTGCAGTCCAAACAAAGAGTACCAAAAGGCAACAGACTCGAGTCATTGAGCATCTGAGCAAGCAGGGCATTATCCAGAAGCCTGCCCTTCCTATTTTCAGATCGAGCTTGAAGAGCCACTTAGAAAGAGAATAAGTAGATCCCTTGACACAGTGAATGAAGTTCAAACCAAACAAATTCTTCCCTCAGTGAAGTCCAGACACTGAACCTTCTTCTTTGACAGGGGGGAAACTGTGACGGATCCTTGAGACCAGCCCCGCAGACATAGCTGGTTTTCATTTCACATGGTTCCCCTTCTTCTAAACAATATTTGTTCCATTTTTATCTATTTACAAACTTTTATTTCTTCTGCTCCTAAGAAAAGGAAAATAAAAATGAATCGTCAAGAGAAAAATTCTGTGAGCATTGCTGGACTTTCACGAGTGTGTCTGTCTGTAAAACCAGGTTTTAAGATGGATTTTTTTAATTTATCAAGAAGCTCTTCTTTGAACATCCAGTTATCCATCTGCCACAGTTTAATAGCTCCTTGGTATTTATACGGGGATTCTCTGACCTTTGTAACCAGTTCATACTGTTGGGAATGCAAATGGTTTCCAAATTTTCACCATGCAAACCAACTAGCGTGAACATTCCTGAACTAAATCTGTTCTGTGTAGTGACAGTTCCAATTTCCTGAAGTAGAATTACTGGGTCAGGGAAAGGACGTTTGAAAGACTTTTGGAATATCTGTCAAACTGCCCCCTGGGTAAGTTGCAGTTTTCACCCCACCAGCCTTATATGTACTCTTTTAAGTATAACAGCATTTAAATTATGTGTCAAGTGACAGACTCAATGAACTCTCAGTGTTTACACAACTGTCTTTGATGATGAATAAGCATCTTTTCACATTTTGGTCCTTCTGTCTATGAGGGTGTGTGTTTTTCACTGCTTATCTGCGTACCTAGACTGACCCAGTTTTTTAACTGGGTGATTTTTAAACTCATTTGTAAGGGTTAGGGTTAACTCTTACAGTTTAATGTTAACAATATTGGCTCTACTTCTTGTTCTGTTGCAAATGTATTCAATAGGTCATTTGTTTCAGTTTTCTCTGTGGTTACTAGTGAAAGACAGGGAAGCCTGGCGTACTGCAGTCCATGGGGCTGCAAAGACTTAGTGACTAAACAACGACAACGATTACTTTGCTTAGATGATCAAATAAATGTCTTTTTTTTTTTTTTTTTTTTTGGTTATGAGTTTTGTTGATTGAGGGCCTCTGCTTTGAAGAAAATGCCAGAGGTTGAAGGAAGCGATGGGCCACTTGGGGACAGTCCCACCATTGACATGAGGCCCCATCAGCTCTGCTCTCTGGCCAGCTGTCTCTGAACATATTGATTCAAAAAGGGAAGGAGGTCTCTGGGAAGGGGGTTTCTAGACCGAGTTACCCCCCTCCATTTTGTGCCTCCAAATTAGAAAGTGGTAGTGGAGCCTGGTGGGCTGCCGTCTATGGGGTCGCACAGAGTCGGACACGACTGAAGTGACTTAGCAGCAGCAGCAGTGGTTTTCTGCCAAGATTATCTTTACTTATTTCCCAAGGTGCTACCCTTCTTTTGCATGATGAAGAATGATCATTTAACTTTGGGGAATTCATTAAACCTGGCCTTATCTGGTCTTTATGGCAAATTCCTCAGAGTTTGGGCCATAAGCCTACCTCCCTAGGTTCATACATATGTATACGACTTTGTCGAGTCTTTGTTGTGGCTTGTGGGATCTAGCTCTCTGAGCAAGGATCGAACCTGGGCCCCCTGCATTGGGAGTGTGGAGTCTTAGCCACTCGACCACCAAGGAAGTCCCATACCTCCCTAGGTTCAATGCTGACTAAGGTTTTGTGGTATTTAGCTTGCCTTGAACCATTTCAGACAGGTATTAGTACTGCTTCTGGTGTCTCCATCTTCTCAGACATTATTTTGCTTGTCATGTTACCTATTATAAATGCATTTTCCCATGGTTTTCTCCTTTTTATATGGCTAAGATATGGGAGAAGTATTGATTTTTTTTTTTAAACAGGAAACCTCACTGTAACAGGTTCCCAGTGGCCCTTGGATTACCTGGATAGACAATTAAATCACATGAAAATAATACTTTTGTCTCCTTCTAGTATTTACACATTTTTGTCTTCATGGACCTAACTTTATACCATAGACAAAAATTAATTCAAAGTGGATTAAAGGCCTATATGTAAGAACTAACACTATAAAGGTCTTAAAAGAAATGTGTAAATCTGTGTGACCTTGAATTATGCATTAGATAAGAACCATAAGCAACAACAACAGGAGGAAAATAAATAGGGCGTCATCAAAGTTAAATGCTTTGGTGCTTGAAAGGACATCATCAAGACAGTGAAAAGCTAAACTTCCGGATGGGAGAAGATATTTTCAAATCATTTCTGAATAAAGGGCTTGTACCTGAAATATATAAGGAAACTCCATGACTCAATGATAAGATGGTAGCTCAATTTAAAGACAGGAAAAGATCTGAATAGACATTTCTCCAAAAAAGACATACACATAGCCAATATACACAGGAACCATGGTGCTCGCTCTCTCTTCCCTCCTCTTTTCTCTCTCTCGCTCTCTCTTACTTTCTCTGGAGTTAACTGCACGGAATTTATATAGATTTTTGTCCAGTCTCCCGACAATTCCTGTAAACTTAAAAAAAAAAATTCTATGCAGGTTTGTCAGCCATCACTGTTACTGAAATCCAGGATTGAATATACTGAAAAGCATTAGGATCATTCTCAAATAAGAAATCTATGAAATAGAAGCTGTAATGATTTGTCCATTTGGGGAAGAATGACTCATAGCTTATGCAATGTACTTTTAAATAATTTTTTTTCTTCTCTGTCTTACCAACCGGATCTATAAAACTTAGAGGAGAATTAATAAATGGTTTCAAGTTAAGCCTTTTGAATTCTCCAGGCAATAATACTGGAGTGGGTTGCCATTTCCTGCTCCAGGAGATCTTCCCAACCCAGAGAATGTCTCCTGTGTTACAGGCAGATTCTTTACCATCTGAGCCACTAGGGAAGCCCTAAAATGACTAGATGTCACATTTATTTTCGTTTGGCACTCTGTGGACACTTTTAGTAGAGAGTTGTCATAAGATTTTTAATGAAAAGATAGGTAAAGAGGGCCTGTTCTATTTGCCAGCTCTACAATAATAGTATGCTGGTCAGAACGACCAGATGGGGGAAAACCATTTGCTATCGCTCTGGATTCATCTACCATAAATGACAAAATGCATGTGACAGCATGTGTCCTGTGCTAGCACAGAGGTGGCACTCTGGGTTTACTTCTTCACATCTTCACTCAGCTGGGGATGGGATCTCCTTACTCAGAGCTGCAGATAGGTTCTTTCCCAGGAGTTACATCACTGCGTCCTCACATCCCTGGTGTTCTGACCCACGTATGCCTCCACATGACTGCATGCTTTACTTTCTCCTCATACCTTCTGGATACATTTTAGTAGAACAATGTCCTCCCATCAATTATCCCTAAATCAAATATTAACCTTAGTCTTCAAGAGACACACTGTCCTAAAATAAACTCCGAGAGAAGGGCTTTTTAAGAAATGGGTCTGCCAAGTTGTCAGCATCAACCTTGACCTGGGTCATGAGCTGTTCTGGCCAAATAGCAGGCAGGACCTGAGATCTGGCTATTTCAGCCCTCCCATAAAACAGGATAATAAAATGAATGTTTGGTGAGAAAAAATGCTTTTATGGAAACTTGTGTAATTCAAACTTTTTGCTGGTGGTTTAACGTCAGGTTTTACAACAGGGTAGTTAAATAGTTGGCTGAATGTTTTAAAGGTCTGGGGAATTTTAAAGCACAAAGTACACTCTTTGTAGTTCATCAGCCTGGAGGACAAGGAGAGCAGCTAGAAACCTCCGCTTCAGGTTTCCCACTTCTGGGCGTCTTTCTCTGGATAATCATCCCCCGCCCCATAATCTGCTGCAGATTAAAGAAAAGAGGATGAACACAGTGTGTGCTTCAGAGATGCTGTTGTTTCTCCAGGAGAGGAGTAAACCAACCCTGAGTCCTCCACACACCAGTAAGGTCATTCCTAATCACACATTTGAGACGAAGTCCTAAGTCTCCACCTGTGAACAGAATGAAACGGATGCCAGAGGCTCAAACCCACAATCCTCATAGCTCAGTGTCGCAACAGACAGAGGAATGGATAAAGATGTGGTACATATATGCAATGGAATATTATTTAGTCAAACCATGCCATTTGCAGCAACATGGATGGACCTGTGTATTGTCATACTGAGTGAAGTAAGTCAGGCAGAGAAAGATCTTCTGACATCCCTTATATGTGAAAATTTAAAGGAAATGATACAAGCAAACTTACTAACAAAACAGAAACAGACGCACAGGCCTAGAGAACACACTTACGGTTGCCAGTGGGGAAACAATGGGGTGAAGAGATAGAGAGTTTGGGATGGACAGGTACACACTGCTGTGCTTAAAATCCGCAACCAACAAGGACCGTCTGTGTAGCGCAGGAAACTCTGCTCAGTGTTATGTGGCAGCCTGGATGGGAGGGCTGTTTGTGGGAGAATGGATACACGTGTCTGTCTGTCTGAGGCCCTTCAATGTTCACCTGAAACTTTCACAATACTGTTAATTGCCTATGTTGTTGTGTTAGCTGCTCAGTCATGTCCCACTCTTTGCCGCCCCATGGACTGTCACCCGCCAGGCTCCTCTGTCCACAGAATTCTCCAGGCAAGAATACTGTAGTGGGTAGCCATTCCCTTCTACCCCAAAACAGAACAAAAAGTTAAAAAAACTAAGGGTTTACACTTGTCAATGTAATAAAGCTAGCAGCAAAAATGAAACTAGCCTGATAGAATTTCACTGTTTAATGATTCTCAGAGTTAGAATCCTATCACTTCTAATAAAGAAACATTTAAGAAAAATAAACTATTTATTTACAAGGAAAAAAAAAACAGAAAGAAACTAAGCTTCCTCTGACAACCATTCTTTTATGAATGCTGCTCAGATGACATCCTTGGTCCCTGCTGGGACCTGTAGGCATATTCCCACCGCAGCAATATCCTCCTGCTTCCCCAGAGCCATAGACATGCTCCCCAGGCCAGCGTCCTCTCCCAGCCTCGCTGAAGCAGCAGGCATGCCCAACTGCCAGCGTTCCTCACCTCCATCACTGAACCCACCCGTACCTGCCTTCAGCAATCTCCTGCAGTCTCCCTGAAGCCAGAGGGCAAGTGCAGTACACACAGGCGATCTCGAGCCAGTTTTATTCTAAAGGTAGGTTTTATTCTCAAGGCACAGGCTTTGTTGATGTTTCAGCTAGATGTGCTTTGCTGTGCTTGGTCGCTTCAGTCATGTCCGACTCTCTGCAACTCCATGGGACTGTAGCCCACCAGGCTCCTCTGTCCATGGGATTCCCCAGGCAAGAATATTGGAGTGGGTTGCCTATGCCCTCTTCCAGGGGATCTTCCCCACCCAGGGATCGAACCCTGGTCTCCTGCATTGCAGGCAGATTCTTTACTGCCTGAGCCACCAGGGAAGCTCCTTCAGCTAGATGCCAAGGTATTACTGAAACATTAAGGAGATCTCTCTGCTCTGTTAGAGTCATAAATCTCTCTGGCACCGCTCTTCCCCAGCACTGCTTGACCTCCAGAACCTATTCTATCTTAGACCCCAACTCAGCTGCTGTTAAGCCCAGGATGGGCAACTGTCTTATAAGTAGCATGTTGCTCAGCAAGACTTGTGGAAAGCCTCCTGCACAACCTTCTGGGGCTGACTCTCTACAGAGCATCATCCCCTCTTACTCTGCCCCACAGGTTCCATCCACTTCAGCTGCTCTGAACACTGCTGACTTCTTCCCGAGCTCAGCAAGACAACCATGTTCTGCTCAGAGTCAGGAAAACTGTCCTAAGGGGAAAAGCTAGGTGATTAAAGAGCTCAGCCTATGATTTCCGTTTTCTCAACAATGCCGCATTTATTTTTAGCAATTTTATAGTTGTTTAATTGATGGAGAACTACTCCAGTAACTAGTTACAAAATTATGTCTAGAGGCATAAACCATCCCACAAAATTTTATTATAAGATGAAAGATAGTAAGGAGCCTAATACTATCTCTGCATCAGCAATGAGAGCAATCAGAGATGTGCCTCTGAACATATCACAACTGTAACAGCTCATTTATATAAAATGAGGTAAAAGACATTAAGGATATCATACAAGATAAATCAGAATTAGAAGTACTCAGAAATGAGGTGCCAAAACTCAGGCAAGATTTATAAACTAAAAAAAAGAAAGAAATACTTAAAATAGTGATAACATGGAGTAAATAAAAATAGTGCCCTAAGGAAAATAAAAGGTAGAAAGGAGGAAAATTTTAATACTCAAAAAGTTAATTAAAGAACCATAAATAGTAAATAGTAATATTGGGGCAAATATCACAGGCTATTGTTCTGCTCTTGAGTTCTTTAAGATATACTTGACAGCTAATGGTAAAAATTATAACTTTGTCTGGTGAAGTTTTCAATAAATGATATAGTACATGAGAGAACTTCTACATAAAGATGGGAGAGGAAAGAGACCTAAGTGGTAGTCAGATTTCTACATCACATTTGAAGTGGTAAATACTGATTCTAAATACGCACTGATATGTGTCTTTTAATCTCTAGAGCAACTGGTTAAAAAATAGAAATGTAGATAGATAGATGGTAGGTGCATATATAGATACTAGATAGGTAATAGGCAATAGATGATTGATAGGAAATAGAAGATAGATAATAAATATTGATAGATAATATAGAGATATAGATAGGTAGATGATAGCTAGATAACAGATGGTTGATAAATCATAGATAGATCACAGATGATACATAGTGAGAGAAAGATACACACATACACAAAACAAAAATTTTTTTCAAAGGAATCATCACAGATTATCTCAAGTCTATCATCCCCTGTATCCTCTTGAACCATGATTCTGTTTTGATAAAAGAAGGTAGCTGTGTAATAAACACACACACACACATAAAGCACAAGGCTTTCTTTAAAAAAGCAACAACCCTGTAGACTCAAATTTGAATTGTACATTTTAATATGAACCTATGGGTATTTCGGAGAAGGCAATGGCAACCCACTCCAGTACTCTTGCCTGGAAAATCCCATGGACAGAGGAGCCTGGTAGGCTGCAGTCCATGGGGTCGCTAAAAGCGGACACAACTGAGCGACTTCACTTTCAGTTTTCACTTTCATGCATTGGAGAAGGAAATGGCAACCCACTCCAGTGTTCTTGCCTGGAGAATCCCAGGGACGGGGGAGCCTGGTGGGCTGCTGTCTATGGGGTCGCACAGAGTCGGACACGACTGAAGCGACTTAGCAGCAGCAGCAGCCGCATGAGTATTTTATGTTCTATATAATATATACATTTTCCCCTAGTTTGTCTGTTGAAGAGATTGGTCACCAACCCAGTACCAGATATCATCCTTAACAACCAGATACTGACCCTGAAATGCCATTCCCTACCAAAAGAAATGTTCTGTTTTGTTTGTAGAAATGGACTATTCTATACCTATGTTGATTCCCTTTTACCCAGAGTTAATTTGAGAGATGAAGTTCCAGTACTTTGGCCAACTGCTTCAGCATCAGCATATTCCTTCCAATGAATAGTCAGGGTTGATTTCCTTTAGGATTGACTGGTTTGATCTCCTTGCTCTTTACAGGACTCTCAAGAGTCTTCTCCAGCACCACAGTTCAAAAGCATCCATTCTTTGGCTCTCAGCCTTCTTTATGGTTCAACTCTCACATCCGTACATGACTACTGAAAAATCATAGCTTTGATTATATGGGCCTTTGTCAGCAAAGTAATGTCTCTGCTTTTTGATCTGCTGTCTAGGTTTGTCATAACTTTTCTTCCAAGGAGAAAAGGAGCTAACCTCTTTTAATTTCATGGCTGCAGTCACTGGGTATTGTTAGAACATACATTTTGACGTGGCCCATATTTGCAACATGAACCCAATTCACAGCAAAATCAGCGGCGCCAGAATGATCCTTGTCCCAATACCACTGGACCTCAGAAATTTCACAGGGGCCTCAGTGCTTTCAGAGTGGGAGCATCAATCATCCATGGAGTAATGTGGGATTAATTCACACGTTCAAAAGCATCTGGTCCTGACAAACCGTGCGCCTTCCAAGGGCCACTTCTTGTTTGAAGCTCATCCTCCAGTGAGGCTTATTGAGATCAATAAATGTCCCAAAGCTCTGAGGACTCACTTGTCTCTTTTATGTTTTCCTTTGCATAATGACAAAAACAAATCTAGGGGCATTTGGAGCACTTGTCTCTACGTTGAAATGATCTTTGGGGACCCTGTCAGTCAATGCGTTAAAGAGGAAAGCTTTAAATGTCCAGAAGATGAGATAACTTTCATTTTAGGGATCAGATATGAAAATAGAAACCACAGAGAGAAAAATCCATTGATTTTAAAATCCTTAAAAGAAAATTTTGGCAGGAAAACAATACCTCAGGTTATGGAATCACTATCACTTCTAGCAGTGCAGCATAAATGTGTATTATTTTCTCAAATAATGCCGTTAAGGATTTTTATCAATCATTCAGAATACAACACCAGTCAAGCTGTTTTTTGAAATGATTTGTTCTTTAACTAAATTGACCAATAAAAGAAACCAGAAAGATATTTAGTGTGTATGTATGTGTGTGCGCATGCACGTGGGCACACACTTGTGCATAGCCCATATATTTGTAGAATAACACTCTGAAAGTAATTTCCAAAACCTTCAAAGTTTTGTGGAATCCATTTGAACCACCAAGTAAATCTTTAATTTGGGGGTCATTTAGGAGTCGTTAACTTTATCCACATTAGATTTTTGCTTTAGCAACTATAGATGGAGATTTTTTTCTACCAAAAGAAATAAGATGGATTAAAAACTTTTTTTTTTTTTGCTCACAGTAGTTCACCAAGACCAGGAATAAAAACATGTGCTTGTAGAAGTAAGTCTATGTGCAAGGCATTAGAAAATCATTTCCTCTTAACCTTCAGTCCTATGCTATAAAGTCAACCCTTTATAGCAAGGTTAAAAAGGTGAAAATTTAATGGAAGTCAACAAAAAATAACCTATAGTTATAGGAAAGACTGGGTGTTTGCGTTGTTAAACTGAGTAAACCAGAATTAGATGTGTGACATACAAATTCCTGTGCCTACAGTCCTGCTAAGATTCTAGAGTCTATCTATGATGATCTGCAGTTGAAATCTTTATTAAACCTAACAAAGCCAATGATGAGAGGTCGCAGGGAAAGTAGTTGATTCAGACAAACTACAGTGTTGGGAGTGAACTACTATCTGTATTTGATCTTTTGGGGAATTAATATTTTTCATTAGAGTTAAGCTCCACCTTTTCAGTTCTCCAAGGAGACTCGCTTTCTTGCTCACACTTCACTATTCCATGCCTTTCATTACATGGAAAGAAGTGTCTGAATTCTTACATAAGATACATTCTGTAAGAAAGGACTAGAGACTTATCACAACTTTCTCTAAATTCAGAGCTAGGACTAAAGGAGGGAATATTTTTTGTTTGGATTTTTGCATTTTTTTGGCAAGGTGGTGCTGGTGGTGTTTAGGTGTCTGAGTTTTGGGGGACTCCAGTCCTCTGCCTGAGCCATGACTGGCAGTGATCCTCGGAGTGCTCGTTACACTCCATGAATAGCAACGTCCCCTGCTTATTGCAATCAGTGTGTCCATCAGTTGGAGAACCAAGCAGATATAATGGCTGATGAATTACATTTTATGATGCAAATGATGACCCTGGGAGGAATTGTGTTCTGTGTATCCCAGATCCTTTTTCCTTTTAAAAATCTCAGTTTCAGTGTCTTGCATGTAACATGTAAAAATTATTTTTATTGTTTTTGTTTCTTTAGAGAGAAGCCTTATTGTCAGAGTAGAGAAACTTGCCTGACCAAATTACAAAAGAAATTTAGTTCTAAGAAGTAACAAAAGAAAACGAAGGAAACTTTTTAAAGTTTACCATTAGTTTGGAGGAGGAAAATATACAAAAGATTTCATTAGACTACATGACCCAAAGAGTCTTTAATGAGGAAAAAAACATTCTTTGAATACAGCCCTAGTAACTAAATTAATATTTTCAAAGGTTACAATGTCTATAACTGCCAGTTATTATGAGAAAAGATTTACAATGAGCCTGTCAGGTGTGAACAAAAATTGATAAAGTGACTATATGGGAGAGAATGACAGAGCTTAAAATAATGTGAAAAAAAGACTGTTTCTTTTCCATTTTGTCAAATTATCTCAATGCTATTGATTCCTTGATAAGAAATCTAGTTTGGTTTTTCTTTTCATGCCAAAGTTTGTGGCACAAAATGCATGATGGCTGTGTTGTCTCACTCAAGGTCATTTCTATGCATCCTCCCAGGATCTATGTATACATCTCACTGTACAATTTAGGTGACCATCTCTACACAGCTAACATCTTAACATTGTCCCTGAGTACACAGATACCCAATAAGTCCTCAGAGAACTCTCTCTCTCATTACTAGTGGATGAAAAAACAGTTTTTAGAAGATTTCTTTCTCTACCCTTCATTCTCCTGTCTTATCACTTTATATACTCATCTTTATAAGCAGCTCCTTGTTTTTAAACTTCTCCCCAGGTTCCTTTCAGTTCAGTTCAGTTGCTCAGTGTTGTCCGACTCTTTGTGACCCCATGAATCACAGCACGCCAGGCCTCCCTGTCCATCAGCAACTCCCAGAGTTCATTCAAACTCATGTCCATCAAGTCGGTGATGCCATCCAGCCATTTCATCCTCTGTCATCCCCTTCTCTTCCTGCCCCCAATCCCTCCCAGCATCAGGGTCTTTTCCAATGAGTCAACTCTTCACATGAGGTGGCCAAAGTATTGGAATTTCAGCTTCAGCATCAGTCCTTCCGATGAACACCCAGGGCTGATCTCCCTCAGAATGGACTGGTTGGATCTCTTTGCAGTCCAAGGGACTCTCAAGAGTCTTTTCCAACACCACAGTTCAAAAGCATCAATTCTTTGGGGCTCAGCTTTCTTCAGTCCAACTCTCACATCCATACGTGACCACTGGAAAAACCATAGCCTTGACTAGATGGATCTTTGTTGGCAAAGTAATGTCTCTGCTTTGAATAAGCTATTTAGGTTGGTCATAACTTTCCTTTCAAGGAGTAAGCGTCTTTTAATTTCATGGCTGCAATCACCATCTGCAGTGATTTTGGAGTCCAAAAAAATAAAGTCTGACACTGTTTCCACTGTTTCCCCATCAATTTCCCATGAAGTGATGGGACCAGATGCCATGATCTCAGTTTTCTGAATATTGAGCTTTAAGAAACAACAGACTGGTTCCAAATAGGAAAAGGAGTATGTCAAGGCTGTATATTGTCACCCTGCTTATTTAACTTATATGCAGAGTACATCATGAGAAACACTGGGCTGGAAGAAGCACAAGCTGGAATCAAGATTGCTGGGAGAAATATCAGTCACCTCGGATATGCAGATGACACCACCCTTATGGCAAAATGTGAAGAGGAACTAAAAAGCCTCTTGATGAAAGTGAAGGAGGAGAGCGAAAAAGTTGGCTTACTCATTTGATAAACCAGCCGTTCACCTGTTTCATGTACCTGCTCTGTCATAGAATAGGCTACACAAAAAATACGTCCTTTTACGCTCTAACTGTAAGAGCAGCAGCTTCACCATCTCCCCCTCCACTTTTCCAGAATTTGCTGTCCTATAGCTGTTTCGATTGCCTCTCTCTATCACCCACAGGTAACAGAGATGGCTCCAGGTTGGTAGTACTGAGATTTTCTGTGTCAGTTACATGGATGCTGTCTGCCCCTAGATTCTCCCATCCTTCACCTGTCATATACCTTCAGGATCCAGCACCTCCCAGGATGGACTGCTCACTTTCATATCCCCTTTCATATCCACCACATTGTCGAGTTAACAGAGAACTGAGCGATTAATGCTAACCACTTTTATAACTAAACAACTGTTCTTTCTTGATTTCACTATCCATATTATGAGCTCACTCAGTCCCAGACTCTCCATAATTTGGACTCTGCTGATAGTCTAGCAAGCAATGGACCTGACCACCCCCACCTCACTTGTTGGTAATTGGAGGAGCAAATGCATGATAATTAAGAAGCTGAAGTCATTTGATACCACACTTTTCTTGGCGTCACCAGTTTGAGGTTTTATGTGCATGTTTGGACCAACCCAGATCCTGGCTGTTCCTCTCAAGGGACCAAGAGCTGATGGGAAAGAAGCAGACAATCCAGAAGTCAAGGGAGGAAACAAGTTCTGGCTGAGAAATAATCTTAGGTATTGAGTTGAGCAAAGAAAGACTAGACATGGTACCTTTCATTTTTCCACCTGGATGTGAAGTATAACTTGAGTTGAAGCCCCATCGTTAAATAGTAAAATAGTCTCCATACTCTAAATGGTGAGTGAAGTATGAAATGGATGAATAAACAGATCTTCAAGAGCTTGAAAATCCACACCATGATTTCACAGCTTTAAAGCTCTCTTTTTAATGAATTAGATGGGCCACAAAAGTGTGGCGGTCTTGCTGGCCAAGAAAGATTCATCGATCAGGTTAGCAGTTTTTTTAACTCAAGAGCTATGAAATTTCTCTGGTGATCTAGTGGTTAAGAATCTGCCTCCCAACGCAAGGGACACAGAGTCGATCCCTGGTCAGGGAACTGAGATCTCACATAGAGTGGAGCCACTAAGCCCACGTGGCAACTACTGAGGCCACGCATCACAGCTGGAGAGTCCGTGCGCTGTGGTGAAAGATCCCAAGTGATGCAACAAAGATCTCGAACACTGCAACTAAGACCTGACACAGCCAGATAAATGAATAAACATTTTTTAAAAAGAAAACTATCAGCAGGTCATATCTTGATGCGTGTTGGTCAGGATGGGCATGAAAAAATTAGACACACAAATGAGCTGAAGAAAGCAGGTCTCAGCGGTGCCCACAGGGGATCAGGCTGAGGATTTGGGGTAACTCAAAGTCACGGAGTTCAGGGAAGGATGGACCCAATGAGAAAGCTTCCTGAAGCCAACTGTCACAAGAACTGTGTGAAAATACAGTTACAAATAAATGGACTCTCTCACGGACTTTATTTGGTAAGGACAGGTGTTTTCATCTGTGGCACAGGTTTGAGACAACAAGCTCTGACTGTCACCCAGTATGGAGCCAAAGGGAAGTAGAAGGAGATGCACCGTAAGTGTTCCTTTAGCAGACAGCACGTCTGTTGTGTGTGGGTCCTTCAAATGTCTGTGAACGGAATTTCACCTTTGGCACTAAGTGTAAGTGTTTATTTTCACTATCCCTTTTTCTTTAGTGTTTACATGACATATAAATACTGAGGTGACCTCTATTATGAAATCAGTGAAATAAGAACATAGCTTGATCCAGAGAGAAGTCAACCCCAGTGTGTGTGTGTGTGTGTGTGGGGGGGTGCTGTGTGTCTCAGAGGCTCATCAAAAAGCTATCCAGATTTATGGATGGATGACAATAAAATGCATGGGCTTCTGGCAGTGGGTGGAGGGAGCTGGTATAATTCTGTTTCTCTGACATCTTCAGGGCTGCCCCTGTACCTTCAGGATTGCTGGTGTACGTTTCTTTGACTTCTGTCACCAATAATAGGAAAGGACCACATGAAAAGCCATATTTATGTACATCCTGTCCAAACAGAATTTTCTGTGACACAGGCTCTTGAAATTCTGGAAGAAAGCCTATGTGGGGAGATGTGAGAACTAATTCACTTTCTGGCAAACAGAAGGGGAAAAGTGGAAGCAGTGGCAAATCTTATTTTCTTGGGCTCCAAAATCTCTATGGATGGTGACTGCAGCCATGAAATTAAAAGACACTCGCTCCTTGGAAGGAAAGTTATGACAAACCTAGACAGCATATTAAAAAGCAGAGACATCGCTTTGACAACAAAAGTCTGTGTAGTCAAAGCTATGTTTTTTCTGGTAGTCATGTATGGATGTGAAAGTCGGACCATGAAGAAGGCTGAGCACCAAAGAATTGTTGCTTTTAAATTGTGGTGCTGGAGAAGACTCTTAAGAGTCCCTTGGACTGCAAGGAGATCAAACCAGTCAATTCTAANCAAAAGTCTGTGTAGTCAAAGCTATGTTTTTTCTGGTAGTCATGTATGGATGTGAAAGTCGGACCATGAAGAAGGCTGAGCACCAAAGAATTGTTGCTTTTAAATTGTGGTGCTGGAGAAGACTCTTAAGAGTCCCTTGGACTGCAAGGAGATCAAACCAGTCAATTCTAAAGGAAATCAGCACTAAATATTCATTGGAAGGACTGATGCTGAAACTGTCAAAGTAATCCAATAGCCAAAATGTAGAAACAACCCAAATGTCCATTAACAGATGAATAAATAGATACATAAATTCTGGGATATTATTCGGCCATAGAAAGAAATGAAACACTGATACATCCTACAACATGGATGAATCTTGAAAGCATCATAAGTGAAAGAAACCAGAAACAAATGGTCACATATTATATGATTTCATTTATATGAAGTATTCATGATAGATAGATCCATAGAAATAGACTTCAGGTTGGAAATTGCCAGGATCTTGGAGGGTGGGTGGATAGTGGGAGTTAACTGTTTATTGCATATGAGGTTTTATTTGGGGATGATGAAAATATTTGGGGACTAGATAGAGGTGTGGTTGCATAACATTGTGAATGGATTATACAGCACTGAATTGTTCTCTTTAAACAGTTAAATTTATATTATGTGCCTTTCTCCTTAATTAAACCAAAACACCTCCTTCAATCTATAATTCATGTGCTGCATGCTAAGTCACTTCAGTTGTGTCCAACTCTTTGCAACACCATGGACTGTAGCCTGCCTGGCTCCTCTGTCCATGGGATTCTCCAGGCAAGAATACTGGAGTGGGTTGCCATGCCCTCCTCCAGGGGATCTTCCCAACCCAGGGATCAGACCTGCATCTCTTACGTCTTCTGCATTGGCAGGTGGGTTCCTTACCACCTGCGCCACCAGGGAAGCCCCAGTAATTCCTACTTTCCACAGATTCTCCCAGACATCACAAATCCTCACCTCTGTCACTACATACCTTCAGAGGTGACTCCTGGAGTCAGAGGCTACAGAGGTTACTGCTCGATGGCAGGTTAAAGTGACTCTACTGAGGGTTACATACGAATGCAAATAAAATACCGCGTTTGTTGAGTGAATTTTTCCTCCTCATTGAAACGTGTGGAAAAGCACAGAGGTACCCTCAGGCTNGTGAATTTTTCCTCCTCGTTGAAACGTGTGGAAAAGCACAGAGGTACCCTCAGGCTTCTTTATCTGCTCCTCTCGTGCTCAGGGGAACGTTCTCGTTACACTGGGTTTGAAGAGAGAAAACTAGTAAGAGAAAGAAAAACAAGAACCCAGCTAGCACAATCTCTTGGTTCTGTAAGAATGCAATTCATCCCCAGCGCGCGGGCCATTTCCATTCCTGTGGGGCGGGAGTGGTCGAGAAGCATTTGATACTGAAAAGATGAGGGAAAGCATACAACCCAATATTTTTTCACAGTCAGTGATGTCATCCTTCCTTGAAATCCGGCCCCAGCGGATCAAAGATAAACAGGACGAGGAGTGGGGAGACACTATGAATAAAACACCCTCTGGAAAAGACAGACGTGTCCTTTCTCCCGCCTTCCAGAGCCTTCCATGTGGAATATAAATGTTTAAGACTTTTGATCATGACGAATGTAAAGGAGAGAAAGGGGCTTTCTTTGCGGTGGGGCTTCTTATCTGCACTGACCTGTCAGCTCCTTCGGATGGGGGTGTGGGCCCCCAGTTCTCAGGATTTTAGAAAAGAAATGTGTTGACATGGGGGTGGGTGTGGGCGAGAGGAAGCTGAAATGCCCAAGGATGGTTTAACATGCAAATGCGCGCACTTTCTTTTAGGTGGAGGATCAAGGTTTGGGTGTTTTCAATGTCTCTCCACTCCCCTTCTCTTCCCATCCCCGTTTAGTTTCCAGAGGCCGTAGATGTGACAAGGGCTTTGTGTAGGGAATTCAGGCGCATGAAAGGGCCAAGGAGACCCAGTTGAGGGAACAAACTTTTGGGGGTCAGTGGGGTCAGGGGAGAATAAATGTGCGGCTTTGTTGTCATTAAGGACATGCTCTCAGCGGGGTGTCCTGAGCCGGGCACACAGCGCACAGGCCTGTTTATTCAACACTGAAATACCTAAGGACGGGTCTTGGGGAGAAAAGGGAAACTTGAGCAGCAAAGGCCTGCACCTTCCAGGCTCGGAACATTCTCTCAAAACACAAAGACCCGCTTCTTTCTAATTACAGACTCGCAAGAGCCTGTGCATAACCCAAAATTAATTGATTAATTAACCAATGCATTAAAAGAAGAGCTCCCCCTAGAATTTTTTTTCCCTTTTTCCTCTCTCCCTCTCTCTCTCTCTCACTACCCCCCCACCCCTTCCACACATGGACAATCCAGGTCATTGAAAGCCTAAGATAGAAACAGTCTCTTAACAGTGTTTGAAAACAGCCTTTGTCTCCATGGAAGTGGCACAGGCCTGCTGTGGTTTCCTTCCAGAAAACATTTACCTACCTCAGAGGGTTTTTGTGCGTATGTGTGAGGATTAAATGGGAGAAAGTGCTTAACACAGTCTGAGCACATAGTTAGAGCTAAATAAATATTAGTTGTTGTTCGTATGTGCGGCTGTTACTGGGTTCAGTCCTGAAGAGGTCGGGGAAGGAAAGACGGGAAGGTACGGCCCTCCCAGCTGAGCTGGAAATCAGATAAGTGAGGAAGGGCTGGGGTGGGGTGGGCTGAGATCACCATGTCACCACCAGGGAGAAGGGAATCCTTTAGGCAGTGGAAAGGTGGGTATGGGCCATTTCCCAAACCAGAATTCAAGAGTGGCTCAAAAGATTAAAATAAGGAATACATTTCCCTAGTCTCCTCTTCCTAAGGCAGCTAATAAACAGGCTTCCTTGGTGGCTCAGATAGAAAAGAATCTACCTGCAATGCAGGAGAGTTGGGTTTGATCCTTGGGTTGGGAAGTTCCCCTGGAGAAGGGAATGACAACCCACTCCAGTACTCTTGCCTGGAAAATTCCATGGACAGAGGAGCCTGTCGGGCTACAGTCCACGGGGCCACAAAGAATTGGTCACGACTGAAGGACTAACACTCTCCCTGTAGAATCTCCTGCTCTGAATTCAAAGCCACGTGAATCCACCCACATCTGTCTTGGGGCAACAAGGCACTTGATAAACTTTGAAGAACTAGAGTTCTGAATTATGTTTTTTTATACACTGTCAGAATTTTAGGGCATCAGAGGAGATGATGGGCAAGTTAACACAAGAACCTGATTCCAAAACAAGAAAGAGCAAAGGAAAGACATAATGTCAACAAGAGTTCAAAGAGAAGAGAAATTAGCACAGGTGGTGTGTCGGGAAGTAGCAACGAAGGAAGGAGGGAGACACTGACTGGGCAGGAAGGAGCAGGGTGATGCCATGAGAAAACAGAGCTTCTGGAAGTTGTATTTGTGGGCAGAGTGTATCATGATTTGTGAAGAGTGTGCAGGTGTGAAGGCTAGCTAAAAATGTGCAGCTGTAATCCTTGTCCAAGGTGGCTGTGACCATGGAGGTGTCATATGCATACAGGTGTATACATGCTCATGAACCAGAGAAATTAAGAAAGGATAAATCCAATGAAATTTCAAGGAAATCGATGACAGCCTAGTGGCTGTCTGGAACTGGGGGTTAAAGAAAAAGGAAGAGGCAGAGAAACTTAAGTTTTCTATCATAGGAAACTGTAGATAGTGACATCATTGGAAGAAAAGTGGAATTGGGGGGAAGTTCCTGTTTTGAGGGTGAAAAAACTGCAATTTGTTTATTTATTTTTAAATCTTTATTTATCTGGCTAAGTCCAGTCTCAGTTGCGGCACACGAGGGCTTTGATCTTTATTGAGACACGGGGATCTTGTAGTCATGGCATGCAGGATCTTTAAGTCAAGAGACGTGGGATCTATTAATAGTTCCTTGACCACGGATTGAACCAGGGCCCCAACATTGGGAGCGAGGAATCTTAGCCACTGGACCTGGAGGGAAGTCCTCCAAAATAGCAATTTAACTGATGTAGAAATAAGGTAATAAATGATGGCTTGAACTGTGCAGAAGATGAACCTGTTAAATCAGAGGAGGGAAAAAAATATCAAAGTTTGGATGATGGGAATAAAATAAATTGTTGGTAAACTTTAGAGGCTCAGAATCAAGTATTAGTCAAAATAGAAAGGAGGAAGCTGCAGAAGACTGCAGAAGACTCTTGTGGAGTTGACTTCTAGGACAGAGTTGGAATGTGAACTCTTGGCCCTGTTTTTGGCCAAAAGCCCACTGTGCATGCATCACTCTGAGCTGCCCTTTCAGTATCCCATCTTCTAGACAATGGTAAGACGATTCCCATGCAAGTGTGGTAAAGAGTCATGATAGGGACTTCCCTGGTGGTCCAATGGATAAGAATCACCTTGCAATGCAGGAGATGCAGGTTTGCTCCTTGGTTGGGGAACTAAGATCCCACATGGTACAGAGCAACTAAGACTGTAGGCCACAACTACTGATCCTCCGAGCTAAAACTAGATCCTGTGTGCCACAACTAAGATCAGCCACAGTCAAATAAATAAAGAAGTATTTTTAAAAATATCCTGAGTCAGAGCAATCATGGTCCAGCTTGTTCTACCTCAGGGGAAGATCTTGAGGGGATTAGGGGAGAGATTTGAACCACAGACCAAAGATGAGATTGGGAAGAAGAGAATCTGAGTTCCGCACATACAAGGGGATAACTTCATCTTGCTTGGCTACATCTGAACTATTATACATATATATATTATTTATTACATGAATATATATTACAGACCTATTATATTTTCTGTTGGTTTTGGTTATGGCCACTCTAAATAATAAACTCCTGTACTTTTTTCTATCCATATCGCTTCATATGATGCTATCACTACAAGCCAAAAATTCTAGTAAGGAGGCTGAAAATTCAACCCAAGGGCCATGCAGTGAGTAGCTAGAAGCACCACAAGGGAACCAGAGGCAGAGATTAGAATGATGCCCCCTGAGGGCAGAGACTGAGCCTGGTCCCACATTCTGTCTACAGCACAGGGCACACAGAAAGCACTCCGTAAGCGAGCCAGCGGAGATTTAAAATTGGGATGTTGGCTCTGAATTGAGCCATATGAAGAAGAGGCGTGTTGCCAGGCTGCCACTGTGAGGGTGGCGTGTGCAGGTGCACCGGGCGATGGATTAGGACATGAAAGAGGCTGATTCAGAGCCCAGAGTCANGGCACACAGAAAGCACTCCGTAAGCGAGCCAGCGGAGATTTAAAATTGGGATGTTGGCTCTGAATTGAGCCATATGAAGAAGAGGCGTGTTGCCAGGCTGCCACTGTGAGGGTGGCGTGTGCAGGTGCACCGGGCGATGGATTAGGACATGAAAGAGGCTGATTCAGAGCCCAGAGTCACTTGCAGACTGTTTTCAGTCCATAGGAATCTATGGGCAGTGGGCCTCATCCATCCCCCTGGCTGCTGAAGATTGGGGGAGTGTAGGGAATTACAGAGGTTCAGGATGGAAGGTGAGCTACAATCTGACATTGGGTGTCCCCCGTAGCTACCTCTGTCTGGAATATGGGGTCAAACATATGGGTTTTTGTTGTTTAGTCACTGAGTTGCGTCCGACTCTGCAACTCCATGGACTGTAGTCTGCCAGGCTCCTCTGTCTATGGGATTTCCCAGGCAAGAATACTGTAGTGGGTTGCCTTTTCCTTTACCGGGGTATCTTCCTGACCCAGGGATCTAACCTGGGTCTCGTGCATTGCAGGCAGATTCTTTACCACTAAGCCAGCATCAATGAATCAATAAGTCCTCCATCACTGACATTTCTTTCTTTCCTTTTTTTGCTGGCTGCACCATGCAACTTGTGGGATCTTAGTTCCCAGACCAGGGATCAAAGCTGTGCCCCCTGCAATGGAAGGGTGGAGTCTTAACCACTGGACCTCCAGCTCTCCCCCTGTAACTCCACTGCCTTGGCATCAATTCCTTCGGCTATCTAACAAACATTAATTGTACTCTGATGTGTCAGGAACGCAGCGCTAATGATACAATACAAGTAAGATGCAGAACTTTTTGCATCATCTACAAATAAGTAGACCGGCAGTGTAAATGCTCCGATTTAGAGACTCATAGGATGCTATGAGAGCCCCCAGAGCTGTGTCATCACCCTCTCCAACCCCTCCTCTCACCATCTTTATTTCTATTTTGGAAGCAGCTTGCTGCTCTGATAGTGGTGATGTCTGTTCTCCTGTTAGTGAGATAGGTGAGCCAGGCAAGGACCAATCTGGCAAGTGTCCTCCCTGGAGGAAAAGGACTGTGGAGCGAAAAGAGCCCTCACTCTGATTGACCTCCCTCTGCTGAAAATCCATGAAAAGAAGCAACAGGCAGAGTAACCTTCTGCTGACAATACAGCTGCTGGGGCTCAGCCAAGTCCCACCGTGGCTGCCCGGCCAAGTCCATGATTAATGATGTCACTGCCAACAAGATGAGCCCTCAACTGAATAAGCCTTGGCTTTTCATAAAAGCTTTGACTAAGCAGTAAACTGACCAGAGGGATGGCCAATTATGGAGTGTCCCAAACATCACTAACAGTGAGAGAGTCAAAGAAGAACATCCACGCAGGGTGATGAGCAGAAGCAGAATCTGATGGAGAGGAATGCAACATTATTTGGGGCTGTGTAGGTCATTTCCTTCCCTGAATGTGGAAAGTACATAGCTGGTGGGATCTCATGTTTCAAATGCAGAAACTAAGGCCCAGAGATTAAGGTGCTCGACCTTAGACATAGGTAGGTTGGTGGTAGAATCAGGGCTGGGTCCAAGGTCATCCTTACTCTGTCACACCATTTTCATAAAATTTGGCAAAATCTTATAACCAGGCAAGAGCAAGCATTTCCTAGTTCTGGAAACTCACCAGAGGCATAGGAAGCCATCAGCTTCTCCACCATTGGTTGCTGAATTTCATCAAGGAAGATTTTTTTTTTCAAGTGAGAGTCAAGGGTAGAATATAAGTTTTTTCATGCTAGAGGAAGACTGTTTCTCAACTTTATTATTATTTTTTTAATTTTTAAATTTAAAAAAAAATTGCCACACTGCACAGCATGCTGGATTATAGTTCCCTGACCAGGGATCAAACTCATACCCCGTGCATTGGAAGCATGGAGTCTTAACCACAGACCATCGGGAAGTCCCCCACCTTTATTTGAACCACGCACTTGTATATAATATTGTTAGATCATACTTTGTTCTCTTAGATTTGTAGACATGGCAACATTTTCTTACTGTGTTGAGTGTTCTTTGTGGAGAAGTCTGAGGTCAGTCTAACAATTTTCTGATTTGCAGACGGCATAATATTTTTTCCTAGATACATCTTTGTCTAGACCCTTTTTTCCCTTTAGCATCAAGTTCTGTCAGCCTAACCTGAATATGTCTACCGTTGGTTGCCTATGTCAAATTTTTCTTTGAAGGGATTTCTTCAATGCAGACTCAGTTCTTTGTTTCAATAAAACAACCATTTATATTGTTCTTATATACATTTTCCATCCCATTGCTTCAGGAACAGTAGTTATCCCTTTTCTCTCGTATAAGTGGGAGGAGTGCTTTTCAGGTTTCAAGTACTTTTCCAGCTGTCAAGGCGCTCATTCACAGGAAGTCAATAATTACAATGATCCCTCTTAAGAACTCTCCAGAACCTAGCCCAAAGTGTGTGGGGAGTAGCCCAGGAGGCAGACTTGAACCCTATGTGAGGAGTAGCAAGCCTCATCTAACAATGAAAAGGGACTTCCCTGGTAACTAGCTGCAAAAAAAAAAAAAAAAAAAATCAACCTGCAAGCAGAAGACCTGGGTTTGATCCCTGGGTTGGGAAGATCCCCTGGAAGAGGAAAGAGCAATCCCCTCCATCATTCTTGCCTGAAGAGTCCCCATGGGCAGAGGAGCCTGGGGCGTTACAGTCTATGGGGTCACACAAAGTCGGACACAGCTGAGTGACTAAGCACAGCACAGTGATGAGAAAGACTTCTCTATAACAAGCCTGGTGGGCTGCAGTCCATGGGGTCGCAAAGAGTCAGACACGACTGAGCAACTTCACTTTCGCTTTTCACTTTCACGCATTGGAGAAGGAAATGGCAACCCACTCCAGCGTTCTTGCCTGGAGAATCCCAGGAATGGGGAGCCTGGTGGGCTGCCCTCTATGGGGTCGCACAGAGTCGGACACGACGGGCATGACTTAGCAGCAGCAGCATAACGTGTCAGCTCTTCTTCACTGGAGATATTCAGGAATAGACAGCCCGGGCTTCCTTGGTGGCTCTGTGGTCCTTCGTCTGCCAATGCAGAAGAAGGTTCAGTCCCTGGTCTGGGAAGATCCCCCCTGCCACGGAGCGACTAAGCCCGTGTGCCACAGCTATTGAGCCTGTGCTCCAGAGCCCGGGAGCCGCAACTTCTCTCAACGACAGCAGCCACTGCAGCTACAGAGTAGCCACTGCTCGCTGCAACTAGTGAAAAGCCCACCTGAGCAGCAGCAAAGGTCCAGCGCAGCCAGAGATAAATAAATGCAATTATTTAAAAAATACAATAGCTAGGCTAGCCATCTTCCTATCATCTTTTTAAAAAAATTTTTTTTAATGTGGACCATTTTTTATGTCTTTATGGAATTTGTTACAATACTGTTTCACATTTTGGTGTTTTGACTGAGAGGCATGTGGGATCTTAGTTCCCTGAGAAGGAACTGAACCAGCACCCCTGCATTGTAAACTCAATGTCTTAACCACTGGGCTATATTGGTGAAGTCCCTTGCTATGACCTTATAGCAAGCTGAACTAAGTGCCTGCAATGATCCCTTCCAGTTCTGTGACTCTAATAGTGTCAAGTGAGCATCTTCTCATCAAAGTCTTTGGTGCAGGGCCAGTGGGTAAGTCACCCACCTGCTTTTCTCTCTGTCAAAGGTCCCCCACCTCCAGGATAACTTTTTATTCTGAATCTGGTGACTGATACCAGAAAAAGTCCAAGAACAAAAGAGCCGGGGCCAACATGACGGCAGAGGCTATTTTTTAAATGACTTCCGCTAAGGATGAGACAGTTTAATGGCAAATCAAAAAACAAACAAACAAAACACAAGCATGGAGTGTATTCCCTTTCTTTATTTCCCTCCAATGAGAATTTTAAACTGTGAGCTCCCTAAGAGCGTGAGCCAGTACAGTCCACGGGGCTGCGAAGAGGTACACACGACGGAGTGAACGCACAACGAGGACAACTAAGCTGTTGGCAGTGTCCAGAGCCAGGCTTGACACGCAACCTAAACACCCAATACTTGCTAAATAAACAAACAAATCAAAGGGGTCGTCAACATGAACTAGTGTGTTTTCAAGCTAGAAAATAAACAAAGCATATCCTATCACCAGGAAGCCCGCATCACCAACACTTTCACCGGCGTGCAGACTCCAGCCTGGATGACGCACGTGTTTTTGCTTGTTTAAGTAAGTGTGAGAGCCCTAGTAACCCCCTAAGATTCTAGGGTTTCACAAGCGTCTACAGAAAGAGGTGTTCTGGGGCTTCATGGCTGTGCAGCGGGTGGAAGAGATGGGAGCATCAGCGTGTTCGAGTTCCGAGTTTGACTCACGGCTTCACCGCCTCAGTGACGCCAGAGACATACCTGAAACTTCTCTGAGGCTCCATTCTCACCTGCCAAGTGGCTAAACTAACACTTCATAGGATTGTTGCGAGAATTAGGTAAAACCAGTTACAGGAAGCAGTTAGGAGGGCCCCCAGCACAGGTTACTGTGAATTTCGTATGACGATTTCTATGGCCCTCGCCCTACCCAGAGACCCCAGTTTGTTTGTTTTTTCCCTCCCCTTGGTGTGGAATGGGGAGAAGAGGCAGCGGCTCGATAAGCAGTAGAATTTCTGTCCGTTTCACTCCCCACCCCCACCCCAAGAGCCCCCTGACACCTAGTTTAGTCACACTCACCGTCCCACAGGTATTAGCCATGAAGCAGACAGAATGACACTGCTCACTTTTCCAAATGAAACAACTTCAGATTTTATTTTAAGAGGGATGAATGGGATTTACTCACCTTGCCCTCCTAAAGGAGAACACATAGACCCTGACTGCATGGCCTTTAAACCAGCGAGTGGATCTCGTCTCACACCTCGGGTGCCCCAGTGCAGCTCACAGACCTATGAGACTAACGGATTCAGTTGCCTTTGTTCATCCCATTAATGAGCAATTTCCAGATTCCAACATCTGTGAAGTCTAACATCCCCACACCTCACCCGCTACTTGTCTATGCCCCACCGTGACTCTGCTCCATAAAGAGCTGCATGACGGAGCCAACTTCAATGAGGGAACCATTGCATGCTGCAGAAGAGGGGGCCAAAGCAAGGTGTCTGTCTCCAGCCAGTCCAGCTCCCAGCCACCCAGCCCAAGTGCAACCCTAAGTTTGTGCCAAGAAAAGAAGCTTCCAAAGACCATGAAAACACATCTCTGGTTGGCATTCTGCTGCCATTCCTTTCGAGTGCTGGTCACGTGTCAGAGCCTGGGGATGAAAGAGAGAACATGGCAGACAAGGTCCCCGCCTTCATGGAACATAAATTCTAAGGGTGGAAATAAATGGGGAGACAAAAGAAGTACAAAACTGGACTTCCCCGCCGATCCAGTGATTAAGAATCTGCCTGCCAATGCAGGGGACACGGGCTTGATCCCTGGTCAGGGAGGATCCCACTCCCAAGAGCCCCCTGACACCTAGTTTAGTCACACTCACTGTCCCACAGGTATTAGCCATGAAGCAGACAGAATGACACTGCTCACTTTTCCAAATGAAACAACTTCAGATTTTATTTTAAGAGGGATGAATGGGATTTACTCACCTTGCCCTCCTAAAGGAGAACACATAGACCCTGACTGCATGGCCTTTAAACCAGCGAGTGGATCTCGTCTCACACCTCGGGTGCCCCAGTGCAGCTCACAGACCTATGAGACTAACGGATTCAGTTGCCTTTGTTCATCCCATTAATGAGCAATTTCCAGATTCCAACATCTGTGAAGTCTAACATCCCCACACCTCACCCGCTACTTGTCTATGCCCCACCGTGACTCTGCTCCATAAAGAGCTGCATGACGGAGCCAACTTCAATGAGGGAACCATTGCATGCTGCAGAAGAGGGGGCCAAAGCAAGGTGTCTGTCTCCAGCCAGTCCAGCTCCCAGCCACCCAGCCCAAGTGCAACCCTAAGTTTGTGCCAAGAAAAGAAGCTTCCAAAGACCATGAAAACACATCTCTGGTTGGCATTCTGCTGCCATTCCTTTCGAGTGCTGGTCACGTGTCAGAGCCTGGGGATGAAAGAGAGAACATGGCAGACAAGGTCCCCGCCTTCATGGAACATAAATTCTAAGGGTGGAAATAAATGGGGAGACAAAAGAAGTACAAAACTGGACTTCCCCGCCGATCCAGTGATTAAGAATCTGCCTGCCAATGCAGGGGACACGGGCTTGATCCCTGGTCAGGGAGGATCCCACATGCCACAGAGCAACTAAGCCCATGAGCCACAACTAATGAAGTCCGCTTGGCCTAGAGCCTGTGCTCACAACAAGAGAAGCCACCACAAGGAGAAGTCAGCCCACCACAACTAGAGAGTAGCCCCCACTCTCCGCAACTGAAGAAAGCCCAGCACTGCAACGAAAACCCAGCACAGCCGAAGATTAATAAATAAATTATTTTCTAAAGGTACAAAGTTGAGAACATTACCAGTAAGTTATGAGGGTGATGCAAATAATTACCACGAGGTGATGGAATGAAGAGTGATTAGGCAACTACTTATATCTACTGTTAAGGATGGCTGGATAGAGGAAGAGGAGAAAGACCCAGCCATGTGAAGATCAGAGAGAAGGGAATTGCAGCAAAGGGAACAGATAGTGCAAAAGCCTATGGCGGGGGTGGGCTTGAAGTGCTGATGGAGGGCTAGTGCCCAAGGAAAGGAAGAGGGCAGGGCAGATGAGTTCATTGCCAGTGGCCAGGTCATGGGATTTGGTGAAACTTGGGAAGAGCTATGAACTTCCCTTTTGAAATCTGGTCTCCAGGAGGCGGCTTGGGTAGAGAAGAAGACAGTGATAGCCCAGAAGGAGGGCAAAGACATAAATTACAATCCAGATGGTCAAATGTGTGCATTGCTTTTGAACTGTGGTGCTGGAGAAGACTCTCGAGAGTCCCTTGGACATCTAGGATATCAAACCAGTCCATCCTAAAGGAAATCAGTCCTGAATATTCATTGGAAGGACTGATGCTGGAGCTGAAACTNTGCATTGCTTTTGAACTGTGGTGCTGGAGAAGACTCTCGAGAGTCCCTTGGACATCTAGGATATCAAACCAGTCCATCCTAAAGGAAATCAGTCCTGAATATTCATTGGAAGGACTGATGCTGGAGCTGAAACTCCAATCCTTTGGCCACCAGATGTGATGAAGTGACTCATTGGAAAAGACCGTGATGCTGGGGGAGACTGAGGGCAGGAGGAGACGGGGGAGGCAGAGGTTGAGATGGTTAGATGCCATCACTGACTCAATGGACATGAGTTTGAGCAAACTCCAGGATATAGCGAAGGACAGGGAAACCTGGGGTGCTGCAGTCCATGGGGTCTCAAAGAGTCAGACATGACTTAGTGAATGAACAATAGCAAATGTGTATGTTATGACTCGAGACAACCTAAACCACAGCTCTGAATTTATTCCAGTTCTATGCAGGCGAGTTCTACTGGCTACAGGTGATTTTGGGGTCAGAAGTATTAAATGGAGGGGGGATCTTGAGAGGTGTGGTCAGCAGTTGGGTTTAAAAACCTGTTCCTTTTCTTTTTTTTCATAGTTATGTATTTATTTGTCTGCAGTGGTTGCAGCACGTGGTATTTATTTCCATCCCTGATTAGGGATTGAACTCGGGCCCCCTGCATTGGGAGCTCAGCATCTTAGCCACTGGACCACCAGGAAAGTCCCAATACTTGTTCTTCTCTTAACTACTTGGAGGACCACGGACAACCCTTTGCTTCTTCGGTGTCAGTCTTCTCATCTGTATGCTGACTATTGTACTAAATAAACTTCAGAGTCTCTGCTAACAATCTGGGGTTATATGGTTCCATGACATCTGGTATAAGCTCTCCAGACACGTGAAAGAAAATTCAGCATGTTTGATCTTTTCACATACGAGACCTTGTAAATAGCTAAGAAAGCCACATGCCGGTGGCTGAACTGTTAGAGATGCACCAGGTAAATACTAAGCCAGGATGAGCAACATCCCACCTGGAACTCACTCCAGACTTGGGGGTACAAGAAAAGCCCTGTTTTCCCCTCTCCTGCGTCTTCCCCCAACCCTCAAATCCCTGCCACCACTTGTAACTCTGCAGGGAGGCATTCTTGTTTGCACAATGCAAGACAATTGCGAAATGCGAAAAGAGCTTGGCACATTCTGCTACTAATTGAGAGCTCAGAAGTAGAAGGTAATAAAACCCCAAACCCATTAGAAAGTCTCTTCCACCATTACTGATGGTCAGGCGCCCTCTGCTGNTCTTCCCCCAACCCTCAAATCCCTGCCACCACTTGTAACTCTGCAGGGAGGCATTCTTGTTTGCACAATGCAAGACAATTGCGAAATGCGAAAAGAGCTTGGCACATTCTGCTACTAATTGAGAGCTCAGAAGTAGAAGGTAATAAAACCCCAAACCCATTAGAAAGTCTCTTCCACCATTACTGATGGTCAGGCGCCCTCTGCTGGTGGACTTGACAGAGAGCCACCAGAAGCCAAGGGACGTTTTGGTTCTGGGATAGATGCCTGCTTCCCAGGATGATCTAGAATGCAGGTGTTTATCTTCAGGGATTTCCTAAAAGAAAACAAACTTAAACGGGGCCATACCTCATTGGAGAGAAATTCTTTCATGCCTTTACAAGTGAACATACTGTTTTTGAAATCTTCAGATGGGATAAAGCACACCCATTCAAAATGAATTCTGATTAGAATTTAAGAATATTCATCTTTCAGCATTATGGACGTTGAAGTTGTAGAAGTTTGGCATTCTCAGGGTAGAAATGGAAAATGGCTTAGTGACCAAGCAACACATCTACAGCCAAGGAGTAACCACGCACTCTGTGACACTGAACAGACCCTGGAATGTCATACTAGGTAGCAGGTAGGGTGTAAGATCCCATCAGATCTGGCTTTGAATCCTAGTTCCACTGCTCATTGAAGAAATTATTGGAAAACCCCTGACTTCCCTTTTGATGATAGTCTCTTACGTGTGTTAACACAATATATGGTTAAGTCCACTAAATTCAACCTCAATCCATCAGAACCATTGTACACATTTAACAGGGACCTAGTAGAAACATATGGAGTGGATGACAGAGTTCATCATTCAATCTCTCATTTATTGTATTGCCATGAGTGGCACAGTTGATAAAGAATTTGTCTGCCAATGCAAGAGACGNAGCTCCTTGAGTGAGCGGTAATGAGGAGTGGTCAGAGGACCTCCTAGGCAGAGAAGATGTTGTGTTCCTGCCCATCTCTTTAATACAAGGAAAGCTTGTTTCTATGCAAAATATTTTCCGAAGCTTTTGATGAAGTGTCAACAAGGTGGTTCCCCCCGCCCCAAGTGTAGTTTTTGCATCCTGCTTTCCTTGAGCTGCTCTGATTGCTGGAAGTTGCATCATGCCCTGGGAAAGCGGAGTGTCAGTCTCTGATCTTCTGGAGAATAATCATTCTCTGAATGTGGACCTGGAAGATTCTGTCTTTCACAAACCTACCCCACTTGCTTTGGCTTGGTCTTGAGGGGAAGGGTGAGAGAAGGCGGTTCTTTCATACTAAATCAAAACAACTCATAATTACTATCAACTGTTTCCCCTGAGGCGCCAATATGGTAGTCTGAATTTCTGTTAGAAGTTTTGTTGTTGTTCAGTTGCTAAGTCAAGCCCGGCTTTTTGCAATCCCATGGACTGCAGCACACCAGGCTTCCTTGTCCTTCACTATCTCCTGGAGTTTGCTGTTTCCCTTGAGGCAACAATATGGTAGTCTGAATTTCTGTTAAAAGTTTTAGCATTTCATTATGAACAAACCCTGTAACAAGACAGATGCTCCTTTGGTCATGGTTATGAGCGACTTCACTTTCACTTTTCCCTTTCGTGAACTGGAGAAGGAAATGGCAACCCACTCCAGTGTTCTTGCCTGGAGAATCCCAGGGATGGGGGAGCCTGGTGGGCTGCCATCTATGGGGTCACACAGAGTCGGACACGACTGATGTGACTTAGCAGCAGCAGCAGCATAGAGTATTCCTGGTGGCTCAGATGGTAAAGAATCTATCTCCAATGTAGGAAACCTGGGTCCAATCCCTGGGTCAGGAAGATCGCCTGGAGAAGGGAATGGCTACCCACTCCAGTATTCTTGCCTGAAGAATCCCATGGACAGAGGCGCCTGGCAGGCCACAGTCCACGGGGTTGCCAAAAGAGTCAAATATGACGGAGTGACTAACACACATAGTCAGCACTGGTTTCCTCCCTAAACCCCCCAACACCCACAATTTCATGCAACAGTGAGGAGGGTAGTTCAGAGGAGAGGGGTGGATTGGAAAAGAGGAAGTTCTAGTCTGTTCCACGTCAGGCCGACAGGGGTGACCACTGAGAAAGGAGGCTGCAGCTCAGCCAGAGATGCCCTGTGTTGATGAGGCAGCTGGAAGAGACTAGAAAACCAGCATTTTGGCAGCCCACTCTGGCATTCTTACCTGGAGAAGTTCACGGACAGCCCATGCGGTCTCAAAGAGAAGAACACGACTGAGTGACTAATGCTTCCTCTGCTCAGGACAGTCCTGACACAGACAGATGTGTGAGGTGAGGTGGACCTCGTTATCTGCAGGTTTGCAACCCCCAAACAATGAAATGGAGGCTCAGAATGGTTGATCATTAGCCCAAGCTTACTTACCTAAGATTCCCTTCTCTATTTAAAACCCTTCATTGACTTCCTGTATCTTCACAAAAAAAGAAAACCAAAAAATCCAAACTTCCTTTTAAAAAGGAAGGAATTGCCATGCCCTCCTCCAGGAGCTCTTCCTGACCCAGGGATCGAACGCGTGTCTGTCTCCTGCCTTAGCAGGCAGATTCTTTACCACCAGCTCCACCTGGCAGGTGAACCATACACATCACCATACGTAAAAGAGATACCCAGAGGGAGTTTGCTCTATGATGAGGGCCTTCTCAGCCCGTCTTCCCAGCTGCATCTGCTGCCCTCCAGCCCGTGTGCTGGGCCCTGGGTCCTGAGAAGCATCTGGGCCTCCTGACCATGCACTGACCATCTTTGTCTGGCCTTGCTGCTTTGCATCTGTTATTTCCACTTCCAAAGTCCTCCCTTTAGAGCCACCTGGCAAATGTCTGCTCATTTCTTCAGTTCTGCTCAGGTGCGACCTCCTCCTTCAGCTAGTTCCCTTGACCTCATCCTGAGTTAGGACTCCATCTTAAAAAGTCCTGTGTTGCCTATTATACAGAGTGAAGTAAGTCAGAAAGAGAAAGATAAATATCATATATGAACACATATACACAGAATCTAGAAGGATAGTGCTGATGATCGTATGTATGTGCAGGGCAGCAAGGGAGACATAGACATAAAGACAGACTTTTAGACACAGTGGGGGAAGGAGAGGGTGGGTTATTTTGTGAAAACAGCATTGAAACATACATATTGCACACGTGCTAAGCTGTGTCTGACTCTTTGCGACATCATAGACTGTAGCCGACCAGGCTCCTCTCTCCATGGGCATTTTCCAGGCGAGAATACTGGAGTGAAATGCCATGCCCTCCTCCAGGGGATCTTCCTGACCCAGGGATCAAACCCATGTCTCTTATGTCTCCTGCATTGGCAGGCAGATTTTCTGTACTACCAGCTCCACCTGGCAGGTGAAACATACACAAATAGATACCCAGTAGGAGTTTGCTGTATGACCCAGGAAACCCAAAGCTGGTGCTCTGCTCTGTGACAATCTAGAGGGCTGGGAAGGGGAGGAAAGAAGGAGGAAGGTGCAAGAGGGAGGGAACATATGTGTATTTATGGTCGATTCATGTCGATGTATGGCAAAAACCATCACAATATTGTAATTACCTTACCAGTAAAAATTAACTATTAAAAGAAAAGTTTCTGTGCTTTGGGTATCCNACATATGTGTATTTATGGTCGATTCATGTCGATGTATGGCAAAAACCAGCACAATATTGTAATTACCTTACCAGTAAAAATTAACTATTAAAAGAAAAGTTTCTGTGCTTTGGGTATCCTGCACAGTGCTCCAAAAATCTGACCACTAGTCTTTTCCACTCTAACACTTCTCAGGAGCGTTCCCTCGCCCACAGGATAAGGTTCAAAGCATGGCATCGGACGTGTGGCCCTCCTTATTGTGAACCCTCCCCTAACCTTTTCTTCTAGAACCACACTGATCATCATGGTAGCTACTATCCCCGTGTGGCTGTATAAACTTAAAGAATTTAAAAGTAAACAAAATGGAAAATTCAGTTCTTAGTCACATTAGACACATCCCAAGTACTAATAGAAATGTGTGGTTTGCAGCTATCATTTTGGATAGATTTAGAGAACATTCCATGGGCAGAACCTCAGATGGGAACAGAAAGTTCTGTTGGACAGCACTCTTCTAGAAGCATCTACCCCCACTTTCTGTACTACCTCTGTGTCTTCACTTGTCTTGGTCCTTTCCCAGCCCTTTTTAAAGCCCCTAGTCTGCCCCCTTCAAGTCCCGGCTGGACAAACTGCAGAACCTCATGCTTGGGGGATAATGACCTTCGCTATTGCCACTCCCTTGCTTTGATCTTATCAGCTGGTAGAGCATCACTGCTGGAGTAAAGGCGATTTGTACTCTATCTGAAGGTTATCATTTCAAGGCCACCAAATTCCATTGATTCAAGTGGAAAGACACTGTAGAATGTTCCTTACCTTCTGTTGACCTGGGACCCTGTGATTCCTCTGCAGGAGGAATATCACAGTCTCATCGAAAGGATCTCAGCTTCCTTATTGGCATTCTGTAGGAGCCTTGGTGACAATGCTGAGCTGATGGAAGGGTCTTATGCGTCATGAATATGAATATCATTATTGAAATGCCTCTGGTAGATGTCAAAGATAAAAGGAAATATTTTATTTTGTGTTCATTAAGCACTAGAAGGTATGTTTCCCCAGGATGTGACTCATTAAGCCTGTAATGGTTAATGGGAGTTAAATTCCAACATCACATCAAGGGGGAGAAACGATCCCTCAAGTATTTGGAAACTCCTTCCTCCAAACTGCTGATCAAAGCTAGGTTATGAACTTCTGCGCTGTCTTGCTAATGGATTAGACTAACTGTGTTCTTTGAATTTTTTCCCCTCTCCAAATACTAACTTTCCCTAAGTAGAGATGATTACAGAAAGTTTACAAGCGTGAGAGACTGTGAGGTCTACCAGAACCGGTCACCATGATCGGATTTCCCTCTAGGGGAGAGAAACGAACATAGTATAAACGCCGATTATACATCAGGGGTTTACTTATGCCTTCTCACAACTCATAGAACCCCAGTGAGATGCTTGTTTCTGTCTTATCCATGAGGAAGCTTAGGCCTGGATGGTGAAGTCATCTGCCCCGAATCACACGGCTGATGGGGAAATAACGTAATAAGCCCAGAGCTGCCCGCTTTGAACACACATCTAGATATACTCTTATGGTTCCTCTCCCCAGTGTCTGTTAGATTCCTACTCTGTGATAAATGTTACATATACAGGACTGTGGTCAGCACCCAAGATGAGGAAAAACAGCTAACAAAATGTCCAGGAAGGTGTGGCTGACTCATATAGACTCATCCACTAATATAAACTCATCTACCAATGTGGTTTCCTCTCCTTCCGTAAACCTGCTGGTGGGAAAGTAACAGATCATGGTGAGCAAGTAACTAGGAAAGTGCCCTGGAGGTGGCTTGGGAGAGGAAGGGGCAGGTGCTGAGGCGAGGGGTATAGACAAGGTGCTGGCTGGTGCCTCAGCACACCTGTGGATGGGACCTTCTCCCCTGCATCTCATCCCACTGTAGAGGCAGCTTCTGGTGACTTCTGGAGGGAGAGAAACCCCAGACAGCTCAGCTCCATGCAGAGTTTCATAACATTTACGACAAAATGTCTCAGCTGCTGAGGATGGAGGAGAAAATGGATCCCTGCTCTCCTTACACCATCTTTCTAAGACAGTTTCTGGGCTCTGAGTGGAACACAGCCCAGTTTTGTGATTCTCCCTCCCTGGACACATTCTATGGGTCGGGGTAATATCTGCACTTTTCTCCTTTGTGCTCTCTTTGGCTTATCCTATCTGGAGTGAAATGTGGGACCCAGGGAAAAAAAAAAGAAATGGATTTGCAAAGCAATGCTTGGAGTAACAGACGAGCCTGCTGAGACTCCACCTGGAAGGCTGTGCTTGGCTCTGAGCATCTAATTACCAGCCGGGTACCAACAAATGGAGTGAGTGTTGGGAGGAAAGATACGAGTGATGGAGGAGGGAAACTGGATTTATGGAGGATGATTAAAAGAGCTGAATGGTGGAACTTTGTAAATGATGATCTGGGGAAACTCAGGGACCATCTACTCATATCTGAAGGTTGTAAACAGTCAGCAGAGTAAGAATTATTTTGCTTAGACCTAAGAAATATAACAAAGAGTAATGAAAAGAAATATATAATAATAATGGACTGTAATTTTACACCTATTCCCATCCCAAGAAACCTGAAAACATTTTATAGTTTGGTGTAATATACATGCTACAGTGGGATATATTCAGACTATAAAGTGGCTTGTAATTTAGCTAAAGCTTTTGCAAAAATAATAATATTTAGTGAGAGGGTAATGGGCACTTTGAGTAGGAAGTGTGGGGCCCTGGTTGTGCTTTGCTTGGTGCCTACTCGTGGGCAGACTAGAGGTGGACGAGAGGGTTGTATAAGTATACTTATACTTTGTATAAATAAGACCACTAACCAAGTTTCCCACTGCCATTTTCAGAGGCACATACGATTCAACTCTGTTTTACAGAAAAACATAGAAGACGTATATAGTCTGAGAAATACGGGTCTCAGAAAACCACAGAGGCTACTACAGCTCAGCTCTGAGGTTGTCAGCTACCTGCTCTAGTGGCAGGGACCCGGGACCAGAGCCAGACCTCCAGGTCACTACACTGCTCTCCTCCAGACCCAGGCCCTTCAGTGACTGCACGGGGTCCCTGCCTCTCTCTGGACCTCAGCTTTTAGTCTCCACTGGAGGAGGCCAATCCATCCCTTTTCTGAATGTGTTACTAAGGAGTCGTGAGACTTTGCCTTTTGCTGTTCCCTCTGCTTAGAATGCTCCTTCCTCCAATATTCATATGGTTCACTTCCTCACTGTGTTCAGCTCTCTGCTTAAATTCCAAATTGTAGACAGACTATATCTGGCCACCCATCTGCAATAGCAATATTCTCCCAACTTCATTACCCTCCAGCCCCTCCCTCACCTTCTTTATTTTTAAGTTGTTATTATCAACACCCAAAATATAACATATATGACATACTTTCTGCCTCTCATGACTAGAATGTAAGTTCCTGCAGGACAGGGACTTTGCTGTTCTGTCCGCTATGGCATCACCAGCAGCTGATGATATCATTGGCTGTGACATTTGACCTTCCCAAAATGATCTGACCTTACCAAATGACCTTGGGCTCTGTAAAGAGATGTGAGGAGGAAGGGTCTCAAAGAGAAGGAATCACTGCAAACTGAGAGAGGTTATGGGCTCCAGAAACTGTTCTTTTATCACTTCTGTCCCTTATAAGTGAGACAAAGAGATCTGCCCTTACTTGCTGAGCTCTTGGGCAGAGAAAAGCCTTCTGCAAAAATGAAGCAGAGGACTCCCCTGGTGGTCCGGTGGTTAAGAATCTGCCTGGCAATACAGAGGACGCAGGTTCGACCCCTGGTCTGAGAAGATCCCTATTGAGCCCATGAGCCCTAAAGCCCCTGCTCCACAACAAGAGAAGAGACCACAATGAGAAGCCCACACACCAAAATGAAGAGTAGCCCCCACTCGCCAGAACCAGAGAAAGACCTTGCGCAGCAACAGAGACCCAACACAGCCAAGTTAAGTGATAAATTTAAAACAACAAAAAAAGATGAAGCAGAGCATGAACTCACTGACTATCTGAGGCAGTGTTCAGGAGATGAGGAGAAAAAGCCAAGCCCAAATGTTCTCTCGGGCACACAATCTCATACCATGTCCCTGGAGGTTTTGTGTGTGAGGCTGGTCCATCCCATCACCTCCTGGCCACTCACAGCATATGCTCAGTAAATATTAGCAAAGTGATATATCTTTTTGATGTCTCAGAATAAAGGAACCTTATATACTACATGTGTAATTTATACCTGCAGTATGCATTTAACCTTTTAAATTCTTACCATTTCAGTAGTCCTCTGGGATACTAGTGATCTTCTCTCCAATTTATAGATAGGAACACTGAGGCACAAAATTACAATGCGAGGGAATTTCACATCACAGGAACCAGATTTATAGCCAGAGCTCCTCAAATTTTAGAACTTTCTTGGGACCCATGGGCATCTCCTACTGGAGTCCAAGTTTTTTATCTATAAGCTCCTTGCCTCCCACTTTGCACAAACTTGTAGAAAGTTGTCAGGGGATTATAAGGAAACTCTTCCTGCAGAATTGGATATGTATATAGAATAATGATCTCATGCTAGAAAATCTATAAATCCAGATCAACTCTCCTCTGCTGCTGATCACAGGTACCTGAGGTCTCTGGCACAGACGGTTTGCACAATGTATATTTCAACTGGCTGTAAGGCCTCGCTGCTCCAAGTAGCACTTTGGTATTGTGCTTTTCCTGCCTTCCATCTGGTTAAGAATCTTAATGGCCACGTAGGGCTCAGACGGTAAAGTGTCTGCCTGCAATGACGGAGACCCAGCTTCAATCCCTGGGTTGGGCAGATCCCCTGGAGAAGGAAATGGCAACCCACTCCAGTACTATTGCCTGGAAAATCCCACGGACGGAGGAGCCTGGTAGGCTACAGTCCCTGGGGTTGCAAAGAGTCAGACATGACTGAGTGACTTCACTTTCACTCAGCTGGTAATGTGTTTTCCATCCTAAAGTTTCAGTGATTGCCTTCAACTTGTAAGTTGCTGATGGGTCAGTAGGATCAGAGGTTTCTCTGGTTCCTTCATTGGCGGGTGTCAGCATCGTTTTTACTTTTGTCGTTAATGCAGCGTCAATGGTATGCCAGGTAGCAATGTGGGGGCCTGGAGGAGGTGGACCCTGTCCTTGGCCGGGACCTCACAGGAGAGTTGAGAAGCAGAACAGCAAGTGTTTTGTCTTGGGAGGTGAGGCCACCACATGCTACTCACCACGCGAGGAGCCTCTGAAACCACTTTGTTTAATTATGGGTGGAGCAGCCGTACACACAAAACCTCCAGGGACACGCAGTGAGGCGCCACGCCGGAGAGGACATTTGGGCTTGACTTTCTCTTCCCATCTCCCAAACACTGCCTTGGATAGTTGGGGAGATGATACTCAGCTTCACTTTTTCTTCTTTCATGCCTGCTTTGCTTCATGTTTGCAGGAGGTTTTCTCTGCCCAATAGCTCGGCAAGTAAGGACAGACCTCTTGGTCCCATTTACGAGGGACAGAGGAAGAGATAAAAGAGAAAAGATCCTGGAGCCCATGACTTCCTCAGTCTGCAATTATTCCTTCTCTTTCAGACCTTCCTTTCCCCCATATCTCCTTATAGACCCCAATGTCATTAGAGAAGGTCAAATTAGAAGTACAAGACAAAGAAAGCCCAGTGCCAGTTAAGAAGTACCTTTTATATGAAAAAGTGTTAATGGAGCCATCTCAGACACTCTGTGCAGACCTTCCAGACTAGGTGGGTAATGATGAAGGGACCCTTCTTTCTTTTTAGTCAAAGATATATATTTCTTTTCCATTCTTTACCTGGTGGCGTGGAAATTTCATTAACCAGGTAACAAAAGGGAGTCCACTGGGCAATATGCTTTCGAAGGGAAGGAATTAGGTCTTTTGCCATTTGGTTCTACATTTTGTGAAAAATATTGCACAGATTTTGGCTTCCGAAATGGCAAATGACAGCGTGGAATGCTCAGTGTGATTTGGGCATTGTGGCTGCCTTTGTGAGCCTGCACCAGGGTGAAACCTGGGCCATAATGCTCTCAAAAAAAGGGTGTCCTGCTCCATTGCAAACAAATTTTACTTGACTCATATGTCAGGTGTCACGGTCGTGTGTCCATACTGAACATGTTCAGTTGCTCAGTCGTGTCCACCTCTTTGCGACCCCATGGACTGCACCACACCAGACCTCCCTGTTATTCACCATCTCCCAGAGCTTGCTCAAACTCATGTCCATTGAGTCGGTGATGCCATCCAACCATCATCCTCTGTCATCCCCTTCTCTCCCTGCCCTCAATCTTTCCCAGCATCAGGGTCTTTTGTAATGAGTCAGGTCTAGGTAAATAAATCTGGAGACAAAAGTGGCAGGATATGGACAACGTTTTGAGCATTGGGTGAAGTGATGATTTTGAGTTCAGTATGTGTGGGTTTTGTTTTTTTCTGTGCAAATGAGTTTTTGGGGATTTCTCTATCAAGTTTTAATTTAGGAATGTAAAGTTGGTCTGTAAGAGTTAACAGGCTCTAATTTTAACGTAAAACACCAAAGTAAGACAAACAGTATGGAGTTACAGGAAAAGTAAATACATGCTTGGAATCACATACTGGCTTCAAACCCTAACTCTGTTTCTTACTAGGTGTTATGAGCAAGTTGTTTAAAAACCTGCAGCTTCCACTTCATCTGTAAAAGGAAATAATAGCATCTATCTATTATAAGCCCGAGAATTCAGTGATATTACATATGTAAAGCTCCCAGCACACGGGATGCACTCAATTAACTTTAATCTCTTTCCACCCTCTGTCCACTTTAAGATGCAGCAGATGAAATGCGCAGCCAAGGTCACCAGAGGAGGCTCTGTGTTCTGCATACAAGAGCTGTTGCTGAATGTGTTTTCAGATACCGGTTCTCACAGTGGCCAGATCAAACCCACAGCCTCAGGAGGCTTTGGGACCCCAGAGGGCTCTGGGCAGCTGCTTACTGCACACCAACTTTGTTTAGAATCCAGATCCTTGAATGCTTCAGTCCTCTTTGGAGATGCAATGTGATGTTGGAGGAGTAAGCCTAACTTGGGAGTGAGGAGTCTGGATGAGCAGTGAGGTGGCCAAACATACATCGAGTTTGCTGCCTAGTCAGCACGTACACCCCACCTTGGGTCTGAGAGAAGAGAGAGGTGAGGGGCATTCCAGGGCATTCTCAGAACTCTGGCAGGAAGCCCTGCTCTCGCAAGTGATGGTAGCCAGTAATCACAGGCTCTGCGGAGGATTGGAGCGGAAGCCACTCCGTCTCGCTGTGATCAGTGACACTTCCTTCCTCCCGGGGGAAAGTCCTGGGCAGTTGTGCCCTCCCTGCTTTGTGCCCTCCCTGCTTTGGCAGGACAGATGCCATTCTGTCTTGTGAAGCAGGGAAGAACCTTGCCTTCCACTCTGTCCTGCTTTTTCCTCCATCTTTTCAGAGTGTCCTATAACTTTTCTCCTTATAATCAAGTCTTGTTCAGTACAAAATAGGAAAAAATAACTTCCCTCAAGTTAATAGGCTCCACAATCTTTAGAAATGCTGCTACATGTCTTACTGTTCAGTTGCTAAGTTGTGTCCTACTCTTTGAGACCCCGTGGACTATAGCAGACAAGGCTCCCCTGTCCTTCACTATCTCCCAGAGTTTGCTCAAATCCGTGTCCATTGAGCTGGTGATGCTATCTAACCATCTCATCTTCTGTCACCCCCTTCTCCTTTTGCCTTCAAAGGACAGAAGAGCCTGGTGGGCTACAGTCCATGGGGTCCCAAAGAGCTGGACATGCCTGAGTGACTAACTCTTTCACTAAGTGTCTAGCATGGCTTAAAACCAACTCAGGACACCCCCAAAGGTGGTTTCAGGGAAGTGGGCTGGAGGGAGCTGGAGGTGGTTTGGGAATCAAAAGGGAAATGTGAGAGCCAGGGGGCTGGGGCAGGTGAGGACAACTGATGAGAAGTAGAGAGGTAGGCTCTCTGGGTGAGAATCGGGATTTGGGGGCAAAGAGATAGAACTAGACTGGCTGTGGAGCCTGGCTCTCTCTCTCTGCCTCCTTGAGACACTTTCAGAAAAGGCACATATTACCTTCCACTGCTTTCTGTGATGGAATTTGTGTTTCTTTTGAATGCAACCCTGCAGTGAGACATGCCTGGATTAATTCAGGGGCCAGGAGTTGTCGTGACATGTTTAATGCATGTCAGATGCTGATAACACCAGCTGAACACTTCACATTCATTTGCACACCTAACCTTTACAGCAATCTTTACATTTATCCCCATTTCACAGAGGGCAAAACCAAGGCTTAGCAGGTTTTAAGTTGAAAAAAAAATCTACAACAAATATTTATTTCTCACCATCCTGGAGGCTGGGAAGTCCAAAAGTAAGGGGTCAGCAGATTCAGGAAAGACACTGTGAAGATGTGAAGTGGAAAAGGCAGGGTTGAGTTAGAAGCCCAGGTGTGTCTGACTCCAGAGCCCACAAGCTCTCCCTGCCCCCTGCACTTTCTTCCTGTTACAGAATATGCTATGTCTTGGGAAGGAATCTGTGCTCACCGCTGAATCACCAACACTGGGCTATATTTCTGGACATCACACTAGCGAATCCTGGAGTAGCACAAACTCAGTTAATCCACCCAACACACCTGTGCTGAGCAAGATGACGTGAGTCAGTCCTCTTTGGCTTTTAAATTCAAAAGGCTTCATAGGAATATGCTTCTGAGTTCACAGTTACCCTCTCAAGCAAAACATTTCATGGCTTAATTATTTCTCAGGAGACTTTCAGTGCCTCACAGAAGTGCCCATTCACTCGAAATTTGGAATGATGAACAGGCAAAGAAAATCAGCAAAATCGGCAAATCCAAGACACGGTCAAGTATGTTCCCAGATGCTTGTTATTCAGGGACAGAAATAAAAGGGTATAGGGTTCCCAGATGTAATGTGGACCCCAGAGTATGCTCCAGATATGCTTTTGATGGGGTGTACACCTCATTCCATCAATAAAATTGGGGCAACAGATAACACTGATGGAGGAATAGGTAAGTTCATCAGGGTGTAACTTCTGAAATCAGAGGGCAGAGTTGAGGAGAAATGAATAGTAGCAACTCAGAACTGGAAGGCATTTTGAAAAGTTGTCTAATCTGTACCCCCTAAATCATTGGAGGTAGTTTTATTTTGAAAGACCCCCAGAAAACTTTTTTTTTTTTTTTTTTTTGTGGACTGATTGCAGTGTTAACAACTCTCGCTTGCTGGAAATTGAATCCCCCTAATTCATCACTGTCACAGCAAACACAAGCTTATGGAGTCTATCTATTTTTCTAAGGATTTACAATCCTACCGCTTCCAAAAGGTGTGTGAAGCAACCTGCTGATGGAGTTGGCTCAGAGCTTGGGGAAAAGAGAATGTAAAGAAGCTGAGGGCTCTGTGATGTGTTGCCCTAAAGAAGGACAAAGAGTGGCCTCAGTGTGTGAGCATCTGGGCTGGACACATCATAACTGGAATGGACTGAGGGGCAGAGAGTGTCCCAGGGCTACAGTTGGTGCAGAGGGAAAAAACTGTGTAAATTGCTTTGAAACTCTCTAGGAAAAGAAGACAGTGGCAACAGGTAGATTTTGACACAGTCGAAGATTAAAGGAAGTAATCCTCAAATCTTACATCCCAGTTTATACCCTGTGTCACAGAGGAACCTTAAGGAATGTGTGCTGTGCTCAGTCGGTCAGTCGTGTCTGACTCTGCAACCCCGTGAACTGTAGCCCACCAGGTTCTTCTGTCCATGGGATTCTCCAGGCAGGAATACTGGAGTGGGTTGCCATTTCCTCCTTCAGAGGATCTGCCTGACCCAGGGATCGAACTCGAGTTTCTTAAGTCTCCTGTGTTGGAGAGACATTCTTTACCAAGGAACATGTCAAGGAGTTCAAATGAATCCTGCCATTGTTCCAAAGCTGGATGGGTAAATGACCTATAAAAAGGGAAATCTAGATGGTAGCAGGAGGGGAAGGAGAACCTTTGTTTCTGGAGGTAGCAACTTGGGGGGGATGTTGGCTGTGGGCAAGGATGCTGGCTAAGCCAGGACTGTACAAGGCGAGAATGAGGCTCAGTTATCAAGTGAAGCACAACAGGAAGGAATCTCATCAGCCTCTGTGAAGGTACTGTGCTGACCTTTCAGGAATTGCCACAGAAGAGCTTTTCATGCTGACAGGCTGAAAGAAAACGCAAATGTTGAGAAAACTGAGAGAACTGAGTGCGAGGAGCCTTAAATGGGCTAGAAGCAATCTCGGCTGTGTGAAAACACAGTGTGCATAATGCGGAAGCTAGAAATGCTCCTCCTCTTCGTTAGGAGGAAGATTGTTCAATCATGGTGCTCCTCTTATTGCTATGGTTACTACCGTGGACTCTACGCAGTAATTAAACTAGGATCTGAGGTGCTTTACCAAGACCAAACATCAGAATGGGTATCATGGTGTGTACGTGAGGCAAATCTTGCACAATGCCTTCAGAGGTAGAAAACAAAAACTAGTAAAAATATGCAAAAACAAACAAACAAACAAATAAACAAAAGGAAGAAAACTGAGGGACCTTGTGGATGCTTGTGTGCCCTGCACCTAGCGGGAAGTCTAGGACTTGGATGGAAGGAGGGGCTGAGGGATAGATGGATGGATAGGTGGGTAAATAAATGGATGAATAGGAGGATTAAGGGATAAGTGGATGGATGGGTGAGTAGATGGACTGATGGGTAGGTAGGTGGGTGGATGGATGGATAGTTGGCTGGGTGGGTAGATGGATGGATGGATGGATGGATGAGTAGATGAACAGGTGGATGGATGGATAGGGAGGCACATAGATGACTGGATGTTTACAGTTAAAAGTTTACCCAGAATAGCTGTAAAACAAGAAGGGGCTGGGAGGAAATCAGGGATTGGCATCACTGGTTATGGGGCTTCCCAGGTGGCACTAGTGGTAAAGAACCTGCCCGCCAATGCAGGAGATGTAAGAGATTCAGGTTTGATCCCTGGATTGGGAAGATCCTCTGGAGGAGAAAATGGCAACCTACTCCAGTAAGTTTGTCTGGAGAATCCCATGGACAAGGAGCCTGGCAGGGTACAGTCCAAAGGGTCACACAGAGCTGGGCCCTACTGAAGCGACTTAGCACACACACGCGTCACTAGTTATGGATAACAGACACCTTCGGGAGCACTGCTGCACCATCCCCATGCACAGTCCTTGACCTGCTGTTGATCCAGGTGACTATATCAGCAGCTGTTGTTCCAGATTTCAATTCCCACCCTTTCCTTGCTCTGTGACAGGCTGTTTGCCCGGTTTTTCCTCATTCCTCTTTGGCCATTGCCCCTCAGACCTCCTAGCTGATTTTCCTCTACCTAAGCTCTAGATGTTCACTCTCAGCCCTGCGCACTGTTCTCATTCTTACTCCTTGGGTGAACTCAACCACTGCCACGATTTAAAAACCCTCTTTACCCTGATGGATCTAAATTTTATCCTTGGTGAGAGCTCTCTCTACGCAATACATTCACAAGTACAATAACCTACTCTTCAACTCTGATGTCTCAGAGGGAGCTGATGCTTCATGTGTTTGAAGCAGAGCAGTTTCGCCCCCTGCCCATTCACTGCTCCAGGGCTCTGGTCTCGGTGCTGGTACCTGCACCCACCCAGCGGCTCAGACCCAGAAGCCTGGGGAGCACTCTTGGTTCTACCTTTTATCTCACTCCCTTCTCTTCCCAATAGAATACATCCACACACCAGTCATGTCTGTCTCCCAAGTTAATCTAGAATCCTTCTCTTCATCTCTAATCTTGGACTAAGAAGTCAGTATAGTTTCTCCTCTGGACCCTCAGTTGCTCCTCACCGATCTTCCTGCTTCTGCTTTTCCTTTCCAGTTACCCATTTATGCTGTCACTAGAACGATCTTCCAAAATAAACAAAAAATGATGTATCTAATTAAAACTCTCTCACTGCTCCCTAATTGCACTGCCAATAACATTCACAACCTGGCTGTCAGATATAGGAAACCACGACTTCTGAGACCCAGCCCAATTCAGCCTTGGGCCACCCTGGCATTTTAAGGTTCTCAAATATACCCAGCTGAATGCATAGTTACAGAGAATAGCAAGGAGAGATAAGAAAGCCCTCTTAAGTGAACAATGCAAAGAAATAGAGGAAAACAATAGAATGGGAAAGACTAGAGATCTTTTCCAGATAATCAGAGATACCACAGGAACACTTCATGCAAAGATGGGCACAATAAAGGAGAGAAATAGTAGGACCTAACAGAAAGCAATGGCACCCCACTCCAGTACTCTTGCCTGGAAAATCCCACGGACGGAGGAGCCTGGTAGGCTGCAGTCCATGGGGTTGCTACGAGTCAGACATGACTGAGCGACTTCCCTTTCACTTTTCACTTTCATGCATTGGAGAAGGAAATGGCGACCCACTCCAGTGTTCTTGCCTGGAGAATCCCAGGGACGGGGGAGCCTGGTGGGCTGCCATCTATGAGGTCGCACAGAGTTGGATATGACTGAAGCGACTCAACAGCAGCAAAGGAAGCAGAAGAGGTTAAGAAAAGATGGCAAGGACACACAGAAGAGCTGTACAAAACAGATCGTAATGGCCCATATAACCATGACTTTGTGGCCACTCACCTACAGCCAGACATCCTTCAGCATGAAGTCATGTGGGCCTTAGGAAGCATTACTATGAAGGAAGCTAGTGGAGGTAATCGAATTCCAGCTGAGCTATTTTAAATCCTAAAAGAGAGGCTGTTAAAGTGCTGCACTGAATGTGCCAGCAAATTTGGAAAACTCAGCAGTAGCCACAGGACTGGAAAAGGTCAATTTTCAATCCAATTGCAAAGAAGGGCAATGCCAAAGAATGTTCAAATTACTGAACAATTGCACTCTTCTCACATACCAGCAAAGTAATGCTCAAAATCCTTTAAGTTAGGCTTCAACAGTATGTGAACTGAGAACTTTCAGTTGTTCAAGCTGGATTTAGAAAAGGCTAAGGAACCAGAGATCAAATTGCCAGCATCCGTTGGATCACTGAAAAAGCAAGAGAATTTCAGAAAAACCTCAACTTCTGCTTCATTGTCTATATTAAAGCCTTTGACTGTGTGGATCACAACAAACTGGAAAATTCAAGAGATGGGAATACCAGACCACCTGAACTGCCTCTTGAGAAGCCCATATGCAGGTCAAGAAGCAACTGAACTGAACAACGGACTGGTTCCAAACTGGGAAAGGAGTCCATCAAGGCTGTATATGGTCCCCCTGCTTATTTAACTTATAGGCAGAGTGCATCATGCGAAATGCCAGGCTGGATGAAGCACAAGCTGGAATCAAGATTGTTGGGAGAAATATCAATAACCTCAGATATGCAGATGATACCACCCTAATGGCAGAAAGTAAAGAGGGACTAAAGAACCTCTTGAAGAAGGTAAAAGAGGAGAGTGAAAAAGCTGCCTTAAAATTCAACATTCAAAAAACCAAGATCATGGCAGCCGGCCCCATCACTTTATGGCAAATAGATGGGAAAAAATGGAAACAATGACAGACTTTATTTTCTTGGGCTCCAAATCACTGCGGATGGTGACTACAGCCATAAAATTAAAACACGCTTGCTCCTTGGAAGAAAAGCTATGACCAACCTAGACAGCATATTAAAAAGCAGAGACATCACTTTCCTGACAAAAATCAGTCTAGTCAAAGTTATAGTTTTTCCAGTAGTCATGTACAGATGTGAGAGTTGGAACACAAAGAAGGGTGAGTTGATGCTTTTGAATCTCTAAGAATTGATGCTTTTGAATTCTGGTGCTGGAGAGGATTCTTGAGAGTACCTTGGACAGCAAGGAAATCAAACCAGTCAATCCTAAAGGAAATCAATCCTGAATAGTCATTGAAAGGACTGATGCTGAAGCTGAAGTTCCAATACTTTGACCACCTGATGCGAAGAGGCAACTCTTTGAAAAAGATCCTGATGCTGGGAAAGATCGAGGGCAAGAGGAGAAGGGGATGACAGAGAATGAGATGACTGGATGGCATCATTGACTCAATGGACATGAATTTGAGCAAACTCCAGAAGATGGTGAAAGACAGGGAAGCCTGGTATGCTGCAGTCCATGAGGTCACAAAGAGTCAGACATGACCGAGTGACTAAAAAACAATGGCAACAACAAATGAACTCAGCTCTTCCCTGCCCTGCAGCTTCATTTGTGTGGTTCCTTAGACTGGAATGACTTCCCTGGTGGCTCAGAGGTTAAAGCGTCTGCCTCCAATGTGGGAGACCTGGGTTCGATCCCTGGGTTGGGAAGATCCCTGGAGAAGGAAATGGCAACCCACTCCAGTATTTTTGCCTGGAGAATCCCATGGACGAAAAAAAAAAAAAAAGAATCCCATGGATGGAGGAGCCTGGTGGGCTACAGTCCATGGGGTCTCCAAGAGTTGAACACAACTGAGCGACTTCACCTCACCTTACCTTAGACTGGAATATTCTTCCCCTTTCCTTTTCTTTTTTTTAACTTTTAACTTTATATTGGAGTACAGTTGATTTCCAATGTTATGATAGTTTCAGGTGTACAGCAAAGTGAGTCAGTTATACATCTATATGTATCCATTCTTTTTCAGATTCTTCCTCCTTTAGGCTGTTAGACAATATTTAACAGGGTTCCTTGTGCTGTATGGTAGGTTCTTATTGGTCATCCATATTCTTCCCCTTCCCCTTGAATGACTAATTCCTACTTCTTCAGGCTTCAGCTTAAACCCTTAAGTTATATATCCCTCCAGTATTTGTCTGTTCAAGCTGCTATAACAGAATACCACAGACTGGGTGGCCTATTAACATCAGAAATATATTTCTCCCAGCTCTGGAGATCAGGAAGTCCAAGATTAAGCTTGCAGATTCTGCATCTGGTGAAGACCCTTCTCCTGGCCATTTCCTCACCGTGTCCAAAACGGCAGAAGGGGCAAGGGAGCTCTCTGGGGTCTCTTTTAAAAGGACACTAATCCCATTCATGAGGGACTCACCCTCACGATGTAAGTTCTTACCAAAGGCCCCACCTCCCAATACATCACATTGGGGCTTAGGTTTCAACATGTGAATTTGGGGGTAGATTCAAACATTCAGTCTATATCATTCCCCGCAACCATTCTTTTCTACCATAACAGTTTGTACTTCTGCATACTATTTCCTCTCACTTTATAATTTATAAATTTATGTGCCTGTTTTGGTTGTGTCTTTTTCTCTCTACTAAATCACAGTTCCATAAAGACTGGGGGTACTTTTTGTGTTGTTCACAAGTTTCTATTGGGTTGGCCAAAGAGTTCACTTGGGTTTTTCTTACCATCTTACAGAAAAGCCCAAACTTTTGACCAACTCAGTATTGTCTAGGAATCTGGAACTGAGAATCAGAGATGGTGTCTGTCTCTATTAGTTGCCTGCATTCAAGACAAATCCTCCGGAAGCTGTGGGAATGAATCTCTTACCAGAGAACAGAAAGCAAGAGAAGAAACTCCTACCAGAAAAGTGATATGGATTCAGTGGTGGAGAGACAGGGAGAGACACAGACTCAGAGAGAGGCAGATACACCCCTGCCCTCCCTGGTTTTGGTTTTGTTAGGTTTTTTCTTTCGTTATGAGATCTCAAAATCCTCACACCAGTCCTGTTTTAGCTTGGGCTAAGCTGAGTACATTTCTATGAACTGAAACCAAGAGGGGCTGTTCAGAGATGGAGACAGAACAACTGGAAGAAAGTTTCCTTTTAAGCAAAAAAAAGAATACACATGTTAAATCACTCGTTGCAATGGACCAGTGACAAATTTCAGGAACTGGGGAATGGGCACTCCATACCCCATGGAGTGCCTGTTACCTGTTCCCAGTTTGGGATGGCACTTCTCTGATCTACAGTCTCTCCAGGTGTCTTTGTGCTGGAGTGTAGCCATGGGCTCAGGAAGGCCCAGCCTCTGACCACTGGGACACCGGTCAACTGGAAGTAGAGTCAGATGTGAGCCCTGGAGTTCTTGGTCTTGGCAGCTGCAGCAGCCCTTCATGGCAATGATAGATTCGTGTTTCTTCCCTCAAAGGATGGGACTGCGCTAATGCAACACATCCTTCCTGAAAATGATGCTTGTCTAGGTTTCTGTGCTTTAGGGTATATGATTTCTGAAGGGTAAATATGGCCCTAAAGGGGGGAAACTGCTCTGCTTAACTATGCAGAGAATTCCCAGTGGTCCCTTTAATTTGATTTTCTCCAATAGGGCACATTTGCATTTACTGGCTTGTGGCTTTTTAGAACAGCAAATGCATCTCTCTCTTCTCTGTGTTTCATTAAATGACTAGGCGGCCTCTAAGCTACACTAACATTAGCCAGTACCCCTGAGATTCAGAGGCTTGTCCATCTAGCTGGCTGGTTTCTTTTCCTCCACCTTTCCTCCCCCATCATTTTTCATTTTATATCCTTCTGGTCATTGGGCCTCAGAAATGAGGGCCTGTGTGTGTTTGTGTGGGCTTCCCAAGTGGTGCTAGGGGTAGAGAACCCGCCTGCCAACGCAGCAGACGTAAGACGCGGGCTTTATCCCTGGATCGGGAAGATCCCCTGGAGGGGGGCATGGCACCCTACTTCAGTATTCTTGCCTGGAGAATCCCCATGGGCAGAGGAGCCTGGCAGGCTACAGTCTATAGGGCTGCACAGAGTTGGACATGACTGAAGTGACTTAGCACACACGTACACACGTGTATATGTGTGTATAACATACAGATGTGATGGGATAGGGAGATAAGAGGACAAAGAGAGTATGAAATCTTGCTTAGAATAAAAAAAGACTGCTTTGGTCCACAACTGAAGTTAGTGAAGGCGTGGATTTTTTTTATTGTTTTACAATTTAGTGTTTTAATAGGCTGTCACTGCATGGCGCTTAATATTCGGTGTCGGTGATGTGTGTTACCAAGTGGATCCCCCTCTTATCCAACAGTGGGGAGGGGCAATTCTGAGCAGAAGGTCTGTCACTCCTGTGGTCACATGGCCCCTGGACTCCAGCCTGAGCCTGGGGGAGCAGCAGGGACTGAGACCAGCCCAGCTGGGAACTCACATTCCAGAATGACACAGCTGAGTGATCAAAGGGAGAATTCACCATACTCTAGCAGAGAAGCCAAGACATCGGGGTTGATCTAACACACCCTCTGTGGTTGGATGTTTTCTTTGCTCCAGTGTTTTGCAACTACGATTAAGGCAGATCAGGGATCACTCGCTGGAATGAATTACAAGTAGAGAGCGAAAGGTTTCCCACAAGAAACTCTGAAAATTCAACAGGATTCCCTAAAAAGTCAAGAAAGGCTACAAAACAATTCCATGATGCACTGGAATTACCAACATGCAGGATAATAACTTTCAATCAAATTGGGTTTGCATCACATTGTCCTTTGGATTCATTTAAGTAAGTTTCTTGGGGTTGGATGATCTAAATCCATGCCTGTGGAGAGCATCTTTTGCCATTTTAATAATAGTCTTTTAAAAATGAATTTGTTCTCCTCTACATGTTTATGAGTTCTTTGGGTAGGGAAAAAGGCACTTCCCAGACTTTAAGCTTTATAATGGAAGCAATTTTTTAAAATACAGCTTTATATATCTGAGAAGAAAAAGAGCCTAGCTCAGGAGTCAAATATTCTGGTTTTGAGACATTATTTTCCCACTGCACTTGGGAAAATTGCAACATTTCCAAGCCTTCCTCCTCTGAAAATAACACCTCCTTCACCTGGATGTTAGAAGGATTTGATGAGATATGGTATGTGAAAGTATTTTGTAAACTGTGAACCATGAAGAAATTTATTATTTCTCCTCTAGGCTACTAGCTGTAGTTTTCAGCAGTGGTTGGTCAAAACAGTGAAAATTCTTTTTCTACTTGCACAGTATTTTATAGGCACATGATATTCAATATTTATGTGCTCAGAGCTGCAGCTGCTCTGCTGACTTCTCTGGATTCATCGTGAAGCCAGGACCCATCAACTTGTTCTAGGATGTTAGGAGCATGTATTAGGATTAGAATCTTCCAGGCTATGTATGCTCTGGGAGTAACTTCTGTTTCTGGAACTATCAAGTGGCATTCAAATGATTTCATCTCTTTCATCTATATGAATCTCCTCTGATCACCTTCAAATTTCCTCTGGCATGCTTAGATGGAAGGTGTAGATCAGGAGCATAACATCTGTGATATTTCTTATAGATCCAAACTCTAACACAACAAGAAATTGTCTCAGGGAGTCTGCCCCATAGGGGCTTCTGTAATGTGCTGACTTAAAACTCATCCAGCATTTAGTCAACATTTATGACGTAAATGTTTGGCGCAGGGTTAGGTCCTGCAGAACGTAGAACATGTACGATTACACTCTTCCAAGGTAAGAAGCAACCCCAAATATATGTAAATATTCACATGACATGAACTGAAGATTATTTATAAAAAGAACCTGTGGGACTTTCCTGATGGTCTAGTGGTTAAGTACTCTTCGCTCCCAATGCAGGGGACATGGGTTTGATCCCTGGTCAGGAAATTAACATCTTGCATGCCACATAGGATGGCAAAAAAATAAAAAAAGAATCTTGCACTTTTGCTGGCAGTGTGCCCTGTGTGGTTTGGAAGGTGGCACAGTGGTGATGCTAGAACTTCCCAGGTGGTGCTAGTGGTAAGGGATCCGCCTGCCAATGCAGGAAACATAAGAGATGTGGGCTTGATCCCTAGGTCAGGACGATCCCCTGGAGGAGGGCTTGGCAACCCACTCCAGTATTCTTGCCTGAAGAATCCCATGGAGCCTGGCAGGCTACTGTCCATAGGGTCGCAAAGAGTCGGACACAACTGAAGTGACTTAGCATACACAGCACACAGACACTCCAGGGCCACATTATCACAAAAACACAAAACCAGCCCAGGGTCCAGAAAGGCTGCTCTGGTGGGCATTGCTCCCTTATTGGCCAGAAAGCATTCTTTTCCTTGACTGTGAGAAGCTTAAGGCAGAGTACATTTGGCTGAGGATAAACCCTTATATCCAGTTCACTCTCAGGACCAGGCCTGTTGTCAGGAGGGCGCTATGGCCAACTTGGTGAGGAAGTTACTTACTGGCACATGAAACAAGATGGGGAGAGTGATGACCTTGGCTAGTGGCTTTGAGGGGGTACCTGAGCAGTTGTTATCTTGATAACTTTTGCTTCATAAAAGGATGTTAATTTTGTCAGTTTTTCTTGTCATTGACTGCACAATATTTACCCTTGGAAGTGACATTACCACATAGATCAGCTCTTTTCCAACTTAAAATGGGAGGAAGTTGATGCCATCAGTGAGGTTGATATAAACTTCTCCAAACAACAGTGGATATGGATTGGTGGACAGACTAATGTCTTCTAAACCAGGCTTGACCAGGCCTGTCCCGTGACCACCTGCTAATGGACGTATCTTCCACGAGCTGTTTATGTACACAATCAATGGGAGCCAATCAGGCAAGCATCACACAGCCAGGAACAGACATGACTGTTCAAACACGGACCCAATGGTAACTGTCCTCCTATTTTCACCTTCATATTGATGCTTTCAGAGATTCATTAAAATATATTGTTTTGATTGTTGAAATTTAAGAAGCATTACTTCTTTCACCATTTCAAGGTTTCCCAGAGCTTAAAGGATTTTCAATAACTAATTGCTAAAGTGTCACAATGTAAAAACAGACCCGAAAGATTTTCTTGGCAGTAAGACCTGTCTGTGAGCGTTTGAGCCCCTGTGGAGGTGTGGGTCAGCAGTGGCCTGACACAGGGACACTGGCGCAGCAGTCCTGGAAGGCACATGGTCATTTTGGAGGTCACCTTTAGTCCTACCAGGGACCCTATAGGCTTCAGGACTGGGGCTCAGGCCAAACAACTAACAGGGAGGAGGCAGAGGCTTACCCATCAGCAGACAATTGGACTAAAGATTTACTGAGCATGGCCCTGCCCACCAGAGCAAGACACAGTTTCCCTCACAGCTGGTCCCTACTATCAGGAAGCTTGCACAAGCCTTTTGCCAGAGGGCAGACAGAAGAAGCAAGAATTACAATCCCACAGCCTCCAGAAGGAAAACCACAATCACAGAAGCTAACCAAAACAATCCTGTGAATCACAGCCTTGTGTAATTCAATGAAGCTATGAGCCATGCCATGCAGGGCCACCCAAGATGGATGGGTCACGGTGGAGAGTTCTGAGAAAACACAGTCCACTGGAGAAGGAATGGCAATCCACTTCAGTGTTCTGGCCTTGTGAATCCCATGAATGGCATGAAAAGGCAAAAATATATGACACTGGAAGATGAGCCCCCCAGGTCACTAGGTATCCAATATGCTACTGGGCAAGAGCAGAGAAAACTCCAGAAAGAATGAAGTGGCTGGAAACGACAGTTGTGGATGTGTCTGGTGGTGAAAATAAAGTCTGATGCCATAAAGAACAATATTGCATAGGAATCTGGAATGTTAGGTCCATGAATAAGGTAAACTGTAAGTGGTCAAGGAGGAGTTGGCAAGAGGGAACATCAACATATCACTGAACTAAAATGGATGGGAATGGGTGAATTTAATTTAGATGACCATTATATCTACTACTGTGAGCAAGAATCCCTTAGAAGAAATGGAGTAGCCCTCATAGTCAACAAAAAATTTCAAAATGCAATACTTGGGTACAGTCTCAAAAATGACAGAATGATTTCAGTTCATTTCCAAGGCAAACCATTCAACATCACAGTAATCCAAGTCTATGCCCCAACCACTAATGCCAAAGAAGCTGAAGTCAAATGGTTCTGTGAAGGCCTGCAAGACCTTCTAGAACTAACACCAACAAAAGATGTCCTTTTCTTCAAAGTGGATTAGAACCCAAAACTGGAAAGTCAAGAGATACCTGGAGTAACAAGCAGGTCTGGTCTTGGAGTACAAATGAAGTGGGGCAAAGGCTAACAGCTTTGCCAAGACAATGTCCTAGTCATAGAAAATACCCTCTTCCAACAACAGAAGAGATGATTCTACATATGGCCGTCACCATATGGTCAATATCAAAATCAGATTGATTATATTCTTTGCAGCCGTAGATGGAGAAGCTCTATATAGTCAGCCAAAGCAAGACTGGGAGCTGGCTGTGGCTCAGATCATGAGCTCCTAATTGCAAAATTCAGGCTGAAATTGAAGAAAGTATGGAAAACCACTAGACTAGTCAAGTATCACTTAAATTAAATCCCTTATGAATATACAGTGGAAGTGACAAGTAGATTCAGGAGATTAGATCTAATATAGTGCCTGAAGAACTATGGATGGAGGTTCGTGTCATTGTACAGGAGGCGGTGATCAAAACCATCCCCAAGAAAAAGAAATGCAAAAAGGCAAAGTTGTTGTCTGAGGAGGCCTTACAAATAGCTGAGAAAAGAAGAGAAGTGAAAGGCAAAGGAGAAAGGGAAAAATACACCCAGTTGAATGCAGAGTTTCAGAGAAGAGCAAGGAGAGATTAAGAAAGCCTTCTTAAGTGAACCAGAGATCAAATTGCCAACATTCATTGGATCATAGAAAAAGCAAGGGAATTTCAGAAAAACGTGGCTCTGACTCTCAGCCAGGCAGATGCCTCAGGCTTGGGGCTGTAACACAAATAACACACCTGCCCTCCAGTGCTTCCCAGGGAATATAAGCAGACCCAGCAGCCCACTGTGAACTGTAGGCTGCTGCTTCCTGGGACTTCCTGGGTCAAACACCAGGGACGGTCCCATTATATTAACATATCTTGGGGCCTAACCTAGGATTGTTACTTTTTCAATCTGGCCAAGTAAGGTGAGGTGAGGTGAAGTCGCTCAGTCGTGTCCGACTCTTTGCGACCCCGTGGACTGTAACCTACTAGGCTTCTCCGTCCATGGGATTCTCCAGGCAAGAATACTGGAGTGGATTGCCATTTCCTTCTCCAGGGGATCTTCCCGACCCAGGGATCTGTCAACAAAAAATTTCAAAATGCAATACTTGGGTACAGTCTCAAAAATGACAGAATGATTTCAGTTCATTTCCAAGGCAAACCATTCAACATCACAGTAATCCAAGTCTATGCCCCAACCACTAATGCCAAAGAAGCTGAAGTCAAACGGTTCTGTGAAGGCCTGCAAGACCTTCTAGAACTAACACCAACAAAAGATGTCCTTTTCTTCAAAGTGGATTAGAACCCAAAACTGGAAAGTCAAGAGATACCTGGAGTAACAAGCAGGTCTGGTCTTGGAGTACAAATGAAGTGGGGCAAAGGCTAACAGCTTTGCCAAGACAATGTCCTAGTCATAGAAAATACCCTCTTCCAACAACAGAAGAGATGATTCTACATATGGCCGTCACCATATGGTCAATATCAAAATCAGATTGATTATATTCTTTGCAGCCGTAGATGGAGAAGCTCTATATAGTCAGCCAAAGCAAGACTGGGAGCTGGCTGTGGCTCAGATCATGAGCTCCTAATTGCAAAATTCAGGCTGAAATTGAAGAAAGTATGGAAAACCACTAGACTAGTCAAGTATCACTTAAATTAAATCCCTTATGAATATACAGTGGAAGTGACAAGTAGATTCAGGAGATTAGATCTAATATAGTGCCTGAAGAACTATGGATGGAGGTTCGTGTCATTGTACAGGAGGCGGTGATCAAAACCATCCCCAAGAAAAAGAAATGCAAAAAGGCAAAGTTGTTGTCTGAGGAGGCCTTACAAATAGCTGAGAAAAGAAGAGAAGTGAAAGGCAAAGGAGAAAGGGAAAAANCTTCCCCATCTATCTGCTATGATATAATGGGACCAAATGCTATGATCTTCATTTTTGGAATGTTGAGTTTTAAGCCAGTTTCTTCACTTCCCTCTTTCACCCTCATCAAGAGGCTCTTTAGTTCCTATTCACTTTCCGCCATTAGAATGGTATCATCTACATATCTGAGGTTGTTGATATTTTTCCTGGCAATCTTGATTCCAGTTTGTGATTCATCCAAGCTGGCATTTCACATAATGTACTCTGTATAGAAGTTAAATAAGCACTGTGACAATACAGCCTTGTGAATTCCTTTCTCAGTTTTGAACCAGCCCATTGTTCCATGTCTGGTTCTAACTGTTGATTCTTCATCTGCTTTCAGGCTTCTTATGAGACAGGTAAGGTGTCTGGTATTCCCATCTCTTTAAGAATTTTCCAGTTTGTTGTGATCCACAAAGTCAAAGGCTTATTGTAGTCAATGAAGCAGAAGTCGATGTTTTTCTGGAATTCCCTTACTTTCTCTATGATCCAACAGATGTTGGCAATTTGATCCCTGTTTCCTCTGCCTTTTCTAAACCCAGCTTGTACATCTGGAAGTTCTTGGTTCATGTACTACTAAAGCTTAGCTTGAAGGATTTTGAGCACATGTGAAATAAGTGCAATTGTATGATAGTTTGAACATTCTTTGGCATTGCTCTTCTTTGCGACTGGAATGAAAACTGACCTTTTCCGAGTTACAAAATTGGCTGATGTCTCAAAGAAAAATAAACTTTTAGAGTTATTTTTCTACCAGATAGGAAATTTATATCCCTGTTGAAAGAAAATCTGTAAGTGAACCAATGCCCAAATAGAGCCATAAAATAGCCCAATCAAGAGTCAAGCCCAGCACTTCAGTGAAAGAACACCTAATAATTTCTCTTTTCTTTTTCAACTTATGAATAATATTTTCTCACAGAACAGATTGCTAAATATATAATGAATTTACGTTCCTCTGACTCAGTTTAAAAATATGAAGTTTCCTTACTAGACTATGAGGTACTAGAAGATAAGAAATCTTTTCTATTCTCTGTGCTTCAACCCTCAGCAAGTACACAGGACTGTGGGTTCTCAATAAATATATGATAAATTGATGAGTATAACTTTACATGAGAAATGTAGAGGCTAATTTCTAAAAATGTACAATCTCATCTTTATTTTTCTCCTTCCACTTTAGATTCCTGCCAGTACATATGACTGAAGGCTGTTAAGGGCAATAATGTTCTCTGCCCTCAAAGGAAGCTTTAAAGGCAATGAAAACAAACATTTTAAAGACAGTAAAAATAATTTGGATAAATGGTGGAAACAGAGATGTCATAAAAATAATGTAGCAATTTAAGTCTACTATTAAAACAGTTTTTTGAATTTTGACCTTAATTTTTCTTGAGAGTATAGAGTTAGGTTAAAATAGATATTATCATTCCTAATGAGACAAGGTAGTAAGCATCAGATGAACTAGATTAGATTATTTCTTGGGCCGAATTTGAAACACAATGGCCACTAGTCTGTAAAGTAAAATAAAGTAAAAATTAAAATAAAAAAAAAACTAAACAATTGATCAAAGTTGAGTTGATCACAGCTTGTTAAATTAAGTGATCACTAATAAATCTAGTATAAAGATATATCTAGTATAAATAAAGAATAAATGAATAAAGATATTGTCACAATAGTTTATACTGTGGTCCACCCCTCATTCATCAAAATTTTATTAAATGCCTATTCTACATCAGACATTGTTCTAAATGCTAGAAACAGAGTTGTGGAGAAAAAAAGATAATTCTTATCTATGTAGAATTTACTCCCTAGTGTGAATGTATGTACAACTTGCCAAACAATCACCACAGTATGTTTAGTTACCATCTGTCACCATATAAAATTAATACAATATTATGACTACAATCTCCTTGCTGTATATTACATCTCCATGACTTGTTTTATAAAATAAATTTTTTAACTCTTGGTCCTCTTCACCTATTTCACCATCCCCAAGCCCTAATTCTTCTACCCTCTAGCAACCCCCAGTCTGTTCTCTGTTTTTATGAGACTGGATTTGGTATGGTTTTGTTAGTATGTTTTATTTTTCAGATTCCATGCATAAATGAAATTATATAATATTTATCTTTATCTGATTTGTTTCCCTGAACATAATACCCTCTAGGTCCATCTCTGCTGCCTTGAATGGCAAAATTTCATTCTTTTATTTGG
>SJYX01022896.1:0-31494 GCA_006410675.1 Oreotragus oreotragus
CAGGATGTCTGGCTCTAGGTGAGTGATGACACCATCATGATTATCTGGGTCATGAAGATCTTTTTTGTACAGTTTTTCTGTATATTCTTGCCCCCTCTTCTTAATATTGCTTCTGTTAGGTCCATACCATTTCTGTCCTTTATTGAGTCCATCTTTGCATGCAGTGTTCCCTTGGTAACTCTTAATTTTCTTGAAGAGATTTCTAGTCTTGCCCATTCTGTTATTTTCCTCTATTTCTTTGCATTGATCACTGAGGAAGACTTTCTTATCTCTCCTTGCTATTCTTTGGAACTCTGCATTCAAATGGGTATATCTTTCCTTTTCTCCTTTACCTCTTTTCACAGCTATTTGTACGGCCTCCTCAGACAACCATTTTGCCTTTTTGCATTTATTTTTCTTGGGGATGGTCTTGATCCCTGTCTCCTGTACAATGTCAGGAACCTCCGTCCATCGTTCTTCAGGCACTCTATCAGATCTAATCCTTTGAATATATTTGTCATTTCCACTGTATAATCGTAACAGATTTGATTTAGGTCATACCTGAATGGCCTAGTGATTTTCCCTACTGTCTTCAATTTAAGTCTGAATTTGGCAATAAGGAGTTCATGATCTGAGCCACAGTCAGCTCCTGGTCTTGTTTTTGCTGACTGTATAGAGCTTCTCCATCTTTGGCTGCAAAGAATATAATCAATCTGATTTTGGTGTCGACCATCTGGTGATGTCTATGTGTAAGGTCTTCTCTTGTGTTGCTGGAAGAGGGTGTTTGCTATGACCAGTGCATTCNTTTCTGTCCTTTATTGAGTCCATCTTTGCATGCAGTGTTCCCTTGGTAACTCTTAATTTTCTTGAAGAGATTTCTAGTCTTGCCCATTCTGTTATTTTCCTCTATTTCTTTGCATTGATCACTGAGGAAGACTTTCTTATCTCTCCTTGCTATTCTTTGGAACTCTGCATTCAAATGGGTATATCTTTCCTTTTCTCCTTTACCTCTTTTCACAGCTATTTGTACGGCCTCCTCAGACAACCATTTTGCCTTTTTGCATTTATTTTTCTTGGGGATGGTCTTGATCCCTGTCTCCTGTACAATGTCAGGAACCTCCGTCCATCGTTCTTCAGGCACTCTATCAGATCTAATCCTTTGAATATATTTGTCATTTCCACTGTATAATCGTAACAGATTTGATTTAGGTCATACCTGAATGGCCTAGTGATTTTCCCTACTGTCTTCAATTTAAGTCTGAATTTGGCAATAAGGAGTTCATGATCTGAGCCACAGTCAGCTCCTGGTCTTGTTTTTGCTGACTGTATAGAGCTTCTCCATCTTTGGCTGCAAAGAATATAATCAATCTGATTTTGGTGTCGACCATCTGGTGATGTCTATGTGTAAGGTCTTCTCTTGTGTTGCTGGAAGAGGGTGTTTGCTATGACCAGTGCATTCTCTTGGCAAAACTCTATTAGCCTTTGCCCTGCTTCATTCTGTACTCCAAGGCAAAGTTGCCTGTTACTCCAGGTGTGTATTGGGAGGGGGTCAGACAGTTGCTGGATTTTCTTGAGACCTATCTTTGGTATTGCTGCTCTTCTTTTTCCTTCTCCAGTAGATGTTTGACACCTACCAAAACCACTTGGCATTTACGTTAGTTTTAATATTCATAAGAATACAGTTTCTCTTGAATCTGTTTCTTCTGCTAGCCCTTGGCAACTACAGCAAACTTCCAAATAAATAAGAAACTCCTGGCTTGGGACCTGTTCAGGGGCACGTGGCCCCATCAGTTTCTTTGTGAGCATGGCCTTCGGCTCTCTTTGATAAATAGTCAGTGTCTAGTACTGAGAAGTATTTTCCTTCTCATTTATACAACTCTGTCACTTAGTAGTCCAGCGATTTTCCCATTCTGTTGATGGGACTTGTCTGAATGTCATTCTTCCAAGTTTATTCCACCTGGGAAATGAGGCCTCTTCAGCTCTGCCTCGGTTCCCTGTCTGCATCTCAGTGCATCTTTGTCCGTCTCCCTCCCTAATTTACAGGCATGGCAGCACACCATCCTTCTTAGACTGGCATTAATTATCTTTGAAGGCTTAGCTGTGTTTATAGAGTAGTATTTTCTTACTAGAAAAGTCATTCATTTTTAATCTCCTTGATACTCAATGTACATTGAATATCTGTAGGAGAAAGAATATCAGGGTAATCGCATTAAAATGATTAGCTTCATTAAATGCCAGCTCTTGAATGTTATCTTTCTATATCAGTCTATGTAATATTTTCTTCTTAGTGTACTTAAATTAAGTCTCTCATTCATTAAAATCTTGAAGTCATTTCTTTTTTAAATGTAAAGTGAAATTGTGAAGGGAGGAGCAGAAAACAAAACTTGGGTTTACAGCAGATGAGTTAAAGTGGCTTTTCCCTAGGATTTGAAGGGAAAAGTTCCTCTTCACTTATATTAAAGGAACGTGGAGGTAGATAGAGTGGTTCTTATCATGATTGCGTCACTGCTGGTCTCAGATTGCCGTAGTTGTGAATTAGAGCCTCAGTCATTGTTTAGATGGTTTTCGTATGGTTCTTTCCCGTTGTCCAGGTAGTTTACCTGCTCTGCTGATGAGGAGCAAAACACCCGTTTCCTTAAGACTCAACTGTTTGCTTTGCTTGTTGTAGGCAAACCTCACAGTACCGGTAGCTCTGAGCGGATTCAGCTCTCAGGAATGTACAACGTCCGCAAAGGCAAGATGCACTTACCAGTGAACCGATGGACCAGACGCCAAGTCATCCTGTGTGGGACCTGCCTGATCGTGTCGTCTGTGAAGGACAGCGTGGCCGGAAAGATGCACGTGCTGCCGCTCATTGGTGGCAAAGTAAGTGGAACCCAAAGCGGACACCGACAGGCTTTCCAGCCTCCTGAGGAGTTTTGCTTTGAACCATTCCTGTGGTAAGGGGTGGGTGGTTTTTGCCTCACCATTCTTGTCGTGCCTCGGCATTTTGGGTTGGTGGAGTTTTGGAATGTATCATTGCCATTGACTCACCTGAGGCCTTAGCGACGTTTGCTTCATCTGTGTATGTATCTTGGGGCTTCCCTGCTGGCTCAGGCCGTAAAGGACCTGCTGGCAGTGCAAGAGACCCGGGTTCAGTTTCTGGGTCAGGAAGATCCCCTGGAGAAGGGAATGACTACCCACTCCAGTATTCTTGCCTGGAGAATTCCGTGGACAGAGGAGCCTGGCGGGCTATAGTCCATGGGGTCACAGAGTTGGACGCACTGAGCGACTAACACTTTCACTTTTTCACTCACTTTCTCATGCCTCACAGTTACGAGCCTGAAAATAGAGCAACTGGAATTTCACTCTTACATTTCAGACTATTGGTGATTGATTATCTATGAGAGGATACCTTTTGATATTGTGGTAACAGGTGATTATGAGAGGATATCTTTGACACTGTGATAACAGGTGATTATCTATGAGAGGATATCTTTGATGTTGTGATAACATATTCTGTAGTGTAGTATGGTGATCCCCAAGTCCATGATTTTAGGATCATTCAAGCATGCTTATTGAAGGTTAGACTCTTCAGCAGGAACCTCTGATTCTGCTTTGCCTTACCTCTCTACTTGTGTTTTGTGACCAGTGGGGTTACCATGCTTAGTTTATCACTATAGCTAGTCATGACTTTTGAACCTGAAATGCGTCTCATTTCAGAGAAAGCCCGTGATGCAGCTGATAGATACTCCCAGCACACTGACTGCTTTCCTTTGGACATGTTAGCTATTTTATTTCTGTCATTTACAAAATAGAGGTTGCGTCGGAAGATATTCTGTTCTTGTCTTTGCCAGATTTATTTATAAACTCCAAGTATTGGTAAGGGTATTGTTACCATAATTATATGTCAGTATTTCCTGATTTTTAAATGATATGACAACCTGTTAATAAAGGGAAAGGCAAATTTGGATGAAAACACAGGTTTTTGGAAATCAGGACCATATTAAGAATTGTTTTCTTGGGCTTCCGTGGTGACTGGTAAAGAATCTGGCTGCCAGTGCAAGAGACGTGGGTTTAGTCCCAGGCCCAGGAAGATCCCACATGCCACAGAGCAGCTGGCCCGTGAGCCTGTGCTCTGGATCACAGCTGCTGAAGCGTGCACACTCAGAGCCCGTTCCCCACGAGAGCGCCCGATGAGAGGAAGCCTGGGCGCTGCAGCGAGGAGCAGTCCCCGCCCTCCACACGTAGCAGCGGACACCCGGCACAGCCAAAAATAAAAATAAATAAGTGATTTTTTTTAAAGCATTAAAAATTTTTTTTTCATTACCATTTTCCCCCTGACCAGCCATGGGAAAGGAGGCAGGACATGGAAATTAAAAAGAGAGGAATATAAACTAAATATAAAGTAATTTACTTTGTTAAAGTAATTTTTTTTTGATTGGCAAATGTTTGATTTGTTGATTCCAGGGATTAGAAATCAAGAGGGAAAGAAAAGACCAGATGTGTGCAGTAGTAAATAGTGTTTTGTTCACCTGCTGGGTGGCAACTTCATTCATCAGTTTAAGTTGTTCTTTCCTTCTGTGTAAACAGCCCATCTCAATTTCCCCCCGTCTACTATTATCTAGTCTAGTCTCATTTCTAATACTTGATTGTTAAAAAATAGATTTGGCTAGTCTGTGAGGTCTGTTTAGGTCTGTTTCATTCGTCTATTTTGAAACTGGCCTTAACTTCTGTCTGAGCACTAAATTAGTGGCAGTTTACTACTGAAGATCTATCTTGTCCTTTGGGTGGATGAATTACTGAAAACTCAGTCGTCATTATTGCTTCCATAACTCATCATTGAAGACATGTATTTACCGTTTGCTGCCCCGATAGGTCAACAGTCTGTTTCTTACTCCTCTATGATGTTGGGCATTTGCGGAGGCTAATTTAATATGACTATTTATTAAATACCCTCTATAGGGAAGCCACTTTGCTTGGCATCCCAGAAGTACCAAGATGGGTAAGTCACCATCTCTGCCTTTGAGTAGCATGTAATTACTGTCTGGAAGTGCAGGATGGACCACAGACGTGCTCCCCAGAGCTGCAAGGACGCCGTGTGGGAGGGAGTGGAAGGGGAGATTCTGTCTTGTGGGTTGAATCGGGCGTGTGTGAGGAAGGAGGCAGCAGTTACGGTGGAACGCGAAGAGCGGAAAGTCTCTTGCCACCTGCGGAAGACGGTCAGAAAGGTGGCTGTGCTCTGAGAAGCAGCCGCAGGAGAGCAGTGGTGTTCGGGCAAGGCCAGAGGATCCAGCTGTAGTCAGCGTTTTCATTCAGAGCTAGAGACGGCTCCGGTTCCCAGGCCTCTCACTGGATGCACTTCTACCACTGAGTGAATTGAAAGTTAATAGCTTCTGTTTCTCACAGACAAACCTTGTAAAACCTGTTTTGTGCTGTGTCTTTAAAATAATGGAGTATGTTGAAAAATTGAGTCTTTTAAAACCTGTTAACCAAGTTAGGAAAAAATAATTCACTCTTTGCAGTCTGAGTTTTCTTTAATCTGTGTTCCTTTTCTCATTCTGTTCTGTTGTTAAAAAACAGAGAGAATGGAAGGAGTTCTTGTTTTGTTTAATTTGTATAAGAGCTAGGAATGGGGTGTGAGATAGATGGGTCCTTAACCCAGCTGTAATCGCTGTAATAGTGAAACTCGATATAATACTTGAGCATGATCACTGGTTTGCATTTTCAAATGTAGAATTCAAATATGAAGTTTATTAAAGCTTCATTGTTGAAAAACATTTAATAAATTTTTGTTCACTGTGCAATTGTTGTATTTAATTTCTCCTTTAAAATTTAACATAAAATTTAGATAACTTACTTAAACTAATCCTTGAGGTAGTATTTGTCCAGGCACAAAGCATAAGTTGCGTAACTGTAACTTGTTACTCAGTTTAGAAATCACAGCAGTATCAGTGCTAGTGTTTCTGCCAGAGTTCTCCTTTTACCTGTCACATTACCTCCTCCTAACCTAAGGAAATCCACTGTCCTAGGATAGGTGTTCATTATTCTCTTACTTTTTTGGAATAAACTTTATCACATGACTTTGTTTGACCTTATAAAGCTGGGGTCACCCCGTTTGTAGTTGCCTGTGATTGAATTTTTCACCCAGTGCCACTTGTCATGGTAAGAGTCCATGTTGCCTGCTGTAGATCGTTTCCATTTCTCTATGTTACACTCTGTAAGTGTTCCAGGTTTCCAGAATTTCTCGTTATTTTCTTGTTGATGGACATTTGGGTTGCTTCTAGTTTGTTTTGAAAAATTCTCCTGAGATGGTCTTATTTTGATATGCCTCCTGGTATACAAGTAGTTTTTCTAGAGCAGCAGTTCTTAACTCTTGTTGCTGTGCCTGAAGGGACATTTGGTAATATGTACGAGCGTTTTGATTGTCAAATCAATGGATAGTCTGTTGACATAAGCTTAGTTATGCTGTGGTAACAAAACGCCCAGATCTCAATGCCCAACAGTTATTTCTCACTCACATTATTTGTCCAGTGTGGGCTGGCGGAGATTTCTTTTTTTCAGTGATTATGTGGGGACTTAGCCTGATGGAGGCCCTGTCTCTTAGAATGTTGTAACATGTGGCTTCCTTCGCTGCTTAGGCAGGGCAAGAGGCACCTGTAGAGTCATTCGCTGGCTCTTGTTGGAGAAGTGACACATGGGGCTTCTGCCCCTGGCTCGTTGACCAGAACTAGTCACGTGAGTCCACCTGAATTGCAAAGACTCTGGGAAAAATAGATGGTGTGCTTGGTGAATACTAGTATCTTTTGCTGCAAGGGGACACTATTGGCATTTAAAGTGCAGGGACTCAGAGTAAAATGTCACGCAGAAATATTAGACAGTCCTGCACAGTGTACACAGAAACTATTCAGCCCAAAATTTCTGTGATGCCTGCCTTGAGAAATACTGCTCTTAAGAATGCAGCTGCTGGGCTCTAGGGCTTATGTGAACGTTTACTCTTACAAGGTGATACCCAGTTGATTTCCAAGGTGGTTGCACCATTTCATACTCACATTGGTATACAAGTGTTCCTGTTTCTCTCCATCGTCACCAGACTTTATTGAGGTGTGACTGATATACAACATGCTGTACATTTTGATACAAAAGCTTGCTCCTTTGTACCCTTCTGTCCTGCTTTTCTGCTCACTCCTGCTGCTGCTAAGTCGCTTCAGGTGTGTCAGACTCTGTGCGACCCCGTAGACGGCAGCCCACCAGGCTCTCCCGTCCCTGGGACTGTCCAGACAAGAACACTAGAGTGGGTTGCCATTTTCTTCTCCAGTGCATGAAAGTGAAAAGTGAAAGTGAGGTCGCTCAGTCATGTCCGACTCTTAGCGACCCCAGGGACTGCAGCCCACCAGGCTCCTCCGTCCAAGGGATTCTCCAGGCGAGGGTGCTGGAGTGGGGTGCCATCACCTCCTCCATCTGCTCACTCCTACCCATTCCCAAAAAAGAGGCTGATTTCTCTCAATACAGATTAGTTTAAATAGCATTTTTAAAAAATTATATTTTCTTTTTGGTGTATAGAAACGTGGTTGATTTTTGAGTATTAATCTTAGATCCAGTTACCTTACTGAATTTTCTTATTTTTCTAAAGTCTGTGGACTTTTTCATGTTTGCTGTGTAGCTAATCATTTCATACTCAGATAATGGCAGTTTTCTTTCTTCCTCAGTACATTTCTGTGTCTTACTGTAAAGGCCAGCACTCTAGTACAGTATTGAGCAGAAAAAGTGAGAGAGTGATATCACACCGTTAACACTGAAGTGTGCCTTAGGTAAATGCCCTTTGTTGGCTTAAGTGAGTTATCTGTGTTCTTAGTTTGATAAAGAGTTTTTATCATGAATGATGAATGGGAGGAGAATGTTACCAGAAGCTTTTTCTGCAACTGAGGGGGTGACCACATGACTTTCTTTTTTAATCTGTTAACATGATTAATGATTTTATAGTTCCAATAACATTAAACCATCTTTGCTGAGGGAAGTCCAGTGTTTGTTCTTGGTGTATTTTTTCCCATATTTGCTGAATCCCGATGCAACATTTTGTTCAAGATAAGTATTCATGACCAAGTGAGTGGAGTCGTGAGTGGAGTCGCTCAGTCGTGTCCGACTCTTGCAACCCCATGGACTGCAGCCCACCAGGCTCCTCCGTCCGTGGGATTTTCCAGGCAGGAGTACTGCAGTGGGTTGCCATTGCCTTCTCCAGGAGATCTTCCCGACCCAGGGATGCAACCCGGGTCTCCCGCATTGTAGGGAGACGCTTTACCATCTGAGCCACCAGGGAAGTCGGGTTGGCCTTTAATTTTCTTTTCTGTTACTGATCTGATCTGTTTTGGGTTATACTGGCCTCATAGAATAGTTTGGGGGTCTATTTCTTTTCTTACTTGGTGGATTAGTTTGCAATGGTCTATTTCTTGGATTTTTTTTTTTTTATAAAACTCACCTACAAAATCATATGGTCCTGATCTTTTCTTGATAGTTAAAAAAGTACTAATTTATTTTAATGGTAATAAAACTCTCTATGTCTGATTGTTTTCTTGGCTTGGTGTTGGACTGCCCAGCTGGCGCTAGTGGTAAAGAACCTGCCTGTCTGTGCAGGAGACCTCAGAGACACAGGGTTGATTCCAGGGCGCCCCGTGGACAGAGGAGCCTGGCAGGCTCCCCCGTAGTGTCACAAAACAGACATGACTGAAGTGACTTACCATTAACCAACTATATTTTTCAAAAAAATTGCCACAAAATTATTTATAATAACCTCTCTTTAATCCCTGCTTAATATGTTGTCTTCCTTTTCATTATTAATATATATTTCTTCAGTTGATATCATTGATCAATATCAATTGATATTCAATTTTGTTAGCCTTTTCAAAGAATTACTCTCTTGCTTTGTTAATATTCTCTACTGTGTATTTGATCTTCATTTTATTAACTTCTTTTTATTATCACCTTCTTTCTGCTTGAGTTCACTTTTTTCCCCTAAGTTTGCTAGATGCATGGCCAATTAAATTAATTTTCTGCCTTCTTTTCTAATATGAGTATTTAAAATAAAATTTCCTCTGTGTACCTGCTTTTTATTACAGTCCATAAATTTCAATATGTAATGTTTTTAATGGTGTAATTCTGAGAATTTCTAAATTTTGACTGCAGTTTCTTTTTTTTAACCTGTGAATTGTTTACAAGCATATTAATTTTCTAAACATTGATTTTTAATGTATTTATTACTGATTTTTAGTTTGACTTTATTTTGGTCCCAGAACATAGTCTGTGTCATACTGATCTTCTTGAATGGTTTTACATTTTCTTTGTGACTTGATTTGTGGTCATTTTTGTAAATGAGACATAGGAAAACATTCATTCTTTAAGTAAAACATAGGTGTTTGTGTAGTGTCATGTTACTTATTGTTTGGACTTTTTCTCCTTATGAAGAATTTATTGGGAGTAGAAATTTGATTCAACTGTATCACTGCATTATTGGGACTTGAAATTTCTCATGGTAGGGTTTTACTTCAGGTTAATCTCAATTTCACAATAAACTCAAAAGGAAAAAAAAACTTACTTAACATGCTTGAAAACCCTTTTTACAAAGGCATGTAATTCAGAGCAATACAAAAGTCCCCTAAGTGAAAATCCACCTTCAGTAAAAATTCTTCAGTAAAATCTTAACTGCAGGTCCTCCTAAGAGGAAGTAAGAACCTTGAGAGTATAGAAGGATAAGAAAGGTAGTCTGTTCCATTCTGAAACAGGAAGATTCGAATTTCACTAGTGAGGGGAAATCTAATGAAGGTAAAACCCCCTTTTTGGTTTCCTTGTAATTCAGATTGGCCGGTCAGACTTGGCAGCTTGCATGCTTGAAGCATGCTTGAGGCAGTGGGGGCGTGCCGAGGGGTGAACGCAGAGCCGAGGCGCTGGGCTAGGGAGGAGGTGGTGAGCCAGGCGCATGTCCTGCTTTCTGATGTGCTTTCGCCACTGTCTGTCTTTGCAGGTAGAAGAAGTGAAAAGGCACCAGCACTGTTTAGCGTTCAGCTCCTCTGGGCCTCAGAGCCAGACCTACCACATACGCTTCGATACATTCACAGAGTATTTAAGGTGGCTGCGGCAGGTCTCCAAGGTAAGCCGGAATTTTGCTCAGCTTCTGGCTGGCTCAAGAGTTGCTTCTGCTTTACAAAATGTAGTTATACACTCTTTTTTTTTTTTTTTTTTCTCTTTTTCCTCCAACTACTGCCAGTAGTTATCAGTGTTCAGTCTTTTTAAAAGCTCACTTTGGCGAAAAGTAGCTTTTTAAAACTTGTGTGTTCATTTGCCATTTTTGTTTATACTTAAAAAAGAATTCAGTATGTAGACTGTCATTATTATCTTAATGGTATAGAGAAGGAACATGAGGTTAAGAAATTTAAGGGACTGGCCCAGGGTAGGACAACTAGAAAACCACAGAATACCCAGAAATTGTCACAAATTTCCCCTTTTCCTCTGACCATCTCTTCTTATAAGCAGTCTAATCTTGTACCATCTCCCTTTCACCTTTTCAACGTACGTCTTTTGAATGACTTAATTTCTTTTTTTGTCTTAATTATTTTTACCACTTCATAGTCCTCTGTTTAAATAAGATTACCTTGACTTATGAAACCCAATACGTCTGTGTGTGTGTGTATGTGTGTGTGTGTGTGTACAGGAGCCCATGATAAAGTGATAGGTAAAGAATTGATTGTATTTCAGGTGCTGTGTGTGGGGATATTTTTTTCGTCCCCTTTGTAGAATTTTGTACAGTGGGATGCATGGCAGTACTGTGTGCCTTGGTTTGGGGTGTTTATGAAATGATGGAACCTCCCTCGGGTGCAGAAGCATTAAAATGGAATTTGCTTTCATATTTTTGAATTTATAATCCAGTTTGTCGTTCAAGTTCGCTATGATTCAGACTGCTGCATGATGTAATTATTTGTCAAGTGAGTAACTTTGAAAGGAATAACTTTGTGAAGCAGTTAAGAGAAAAGAGAATATTGTTTAGAAAATTATTCTGAAATACTGATCGTACTTGAATTACCAGGAAAAAACTGCATTCTCTGGTGATAATGATTTTCTTAGGAACATTAGCTTTTCCTTTTAGAGAAGGTGTGGACAGAGTTTAGTTTGATAGATCTGAGAAGATTCTCCCAATCTCGTAGGCAGCTGAAGCTTCCAAATGTACAAGACACTTCCCCTACTAGAGAAAATGGGAAAGATGACACTCTTCCTACAGATATGCTTGTAGGATTAATGTGATGTAAGAGGCAGCCAGTACATCCATCTCACTGTTTTGAAATCACTCTTGTGGTTGCTCATGTGAGGAGACAAATACCATACAATACTGTGCTTTTAACATTGAGTGGGTGAATGCGTTCAAAGCAGGAAGTCAGTGGCCCACACTCTATTCAGAATAAAATGCCAAACTGGTCAAGGTGCTGTTTAAATTTCTTTCTGCTTGGAAATGTTGATTTTTTTTTTTTAACTAAACTTTTTGTGTTGGAATAATCTTCTATTTACAGGAAAGTTGCAAAAACAGTATAGTCTCCATAGAGTCCTCCTTCAGTTTCCCAAACATCTAACATTACCATGATCCATACGTCAAAACTAAGTAGTGCACTGATGTTGGTACATTACTCTGAATTTATTTATATTTTACCAGGTTTTCCATGAATGTCATCTTCTGTTCCGAGACTGAATCTAGGGCACGACAGTGTATTTGACGGTCATGTCTCCTGTGTCTGCCCTGGGCTCTGACAGCAGCCGTTTGGAGTGAAGTAATTAAGAATGGCAGACAGCAGGGAGAAGGATTAAAAAGTCAAGGTGGGGGGACGGAGGGCCAATATTTTAATAAATGCAGATTTTAGATAGATACAGTGTCTTCCTTTTCTACAACCTTAAAAACCAGATACACATTTTGAAAATTTTAGAAGTTATTATAATTAGTGCATTAAAAGGGAAATGAGTTGTAAGGGGCTGGTTAAAGAGGTTAGGTATTATGGAAGGAATAAGAATGAGAACTCCCTACTTGGGTATGAAGCCCGTGTAAACTATGGCCACACTCTTCAAACTTTGTATGTTGAGGACAGTCCTAGGACAGTGTCTCTTCCTTTGACCCAGCTTCCTGGGAGTGTGGGTTGAGGCTGCAGGGACGAGGGTGAGAACTCGGCCCCTTTGGGGTAGCGTGCGTCTGGGAGCCTGGCGTGGCATGGGCGGACGGCCACTGGGCGCTTCTTCCGGCTTCCCCTTTCCATTGCCTGTCCTTCCTCACACGTAGCTCTTAGGAAGTTATACAGTTTAGTCGCACTAGGAGTTACTATGGAAACAGTTTCTTTTTCCTTTCCTCTTACTGAGAAACAAAACAGACACAGAAAGGATTATCCATATCCTGATGTTTAAATGAGGATTCATTTTAATAATAAGTATCTGAAAGAGAGACAAACCAACACCAAAAAGACATATCTGCATTTCTGATTCTTAATGACCATCCTCACCTGTCAGGTTGGAAGGATAGAGAAAAGTGAATTTCAATGATTTTTTATTTAAAATGAATTCGGTCATTCATTTAAAATGAAAACTATTTTCAGTTGATGCTTCTGGATCTTCGATTCATGAAAAATGTTAATCTTTGTTCTAATTTTTTATTTGATTCTGTGAACATTTATAAAAGGTTATTCATTAGCTGATTTCTACCAAGACAGGCTCTTATGTATGTATTATTTTAAAACTTCATCTTAGGACTTAGTGTTGCTTGCCAAAACAACACCCAAGGCTGTCCCTATAGAGTTTTTCATTTGGATCGGATATTAGCGGTAGATGCTGTGCAGGAAAGAGCTCCTTGGGGAGGATTATTTAATACAGTATCGATTGTAAAGGCATCCCTGAAATATTAATGCAGGCATGCTTTAAAAAGTCAGCAAACATCCTATTGTACACAGTGTAGAAGGACTCTTTCCCCAACATGGATACATGTCCTGTGTTTTTTTTTTAATATTTTTTAAAAATTGTTTTAATTATGAAAGTATGAGAACACATTTACAGGAGACTTGGAAAATACAGAACAAAGTTACACATAGTTCCACTATATATTACAATTATTTTTTAGGTAGGTAACTGAAGATTTTTAGTTGGAGTTTCAGTATCAAACTCTCATAAATTAATAGGATGGAGAGACAAGTAGAAAGGATATAGTAGACCGTATGAGCACTATGAATCAGTCCAGCACAATTAAGACTGATGCAGTTTTCCCACGACAGCAGGGTACAAATTCTGTGCAAGTTCCTGTAGACTGTAAACCAGGAGACACCGGAACATTTCCAGGGACATAAAACAAGGTGCAAAAATTTCATGGCCTAAAGGTGTTGAAATCATATACTCTTCTCTTATCACCGGGGAATTAGGTTCAGTTCATTTCAGTCGCTCAGTTGTGTCCAACTCTTTGTGGCCCCATGAACCGCAGCACACTAGGCCTCCCTGTCCATCACCAACTCCCAGAGTTTACTCAGATTCATGTCCATTGAGTTGGTGATGCCATCTGGCCATCTCATCCTCTGTCGTCCCCTTCTGCTCCTGCCCTCAATCTTTCCCAGCATCAGGGTCTTTTCAAATGAGTCAGCTCTTCGCATCAGGTGGCCAAGGTATTGGAGTTTGTTTCAGCTTTAGCATCAGTCCTTCCAATGAACACCCAGGACTGATTTCCTTTAGGATGGACTGGTTGGATCTCCTTTCAGTCCAAGGCACTCTCAAGAGTCTTCTCCAGCACCACAGTTTAGAAGCATGAATTCTTCGGCACTCAGTTTTCTTTATAGTCCAACTCTCATGTCCATACATGACTACCGGAAAAACCATAGCCTTCACTAGACGGACCTTTGTTGACAAAGTAATGTCCCTGCTTTTTAATATGGTGTCTAAGTTGGTTATAACTTTTCTTCCAAGGAGTAAGCATCTTTTAATTTCATGGCTGCAATCACCATCAGCAGTGATTTTGGAGCCCCCCAAAATAAAGTCTGTCACTGTTTCCCCATCTATTTGCCATGGAATGATGGGACTGGATGCCATTAGTTTAGAAATCATATATCAAAAGATACTTAAAAATAACCCATATATTCTCAAGTGCAGTGTGACATTTACCAAGAACACTTGCAGCGTGGTTTCAGAGTGGTTGTGGGGCAGTGATGTGGGGGTGAGGGGGTAGCTGAGGAAGGGAGTTTCAGAGGCACTCTGGTCAGACACACGAGGAGCTCTAGACAAGCTGGCCTGACTGCCCACTTTTGTGGCCCGCTTTGCTGCATGGGTTTGTTTCAGACATGTTGGCCGATCCTGTGAATTCTTCTCAGAGTGAGTCTGCACGTGAATCTATTGCCTGAAGACACACTTATTTTTAACGTCCTAGTCACTTGTGTAACGCTGTGTTGTCCCACTTGAAAGTCTGTTTGTTGATTTCAAGGAAGATTGAAGGGGATTCAGAGCGCTGATTTAGTGCTGGGTTTCGGGCTTGTTTTTGTTGTATTCCCCAGTCCCATGCGATAACTATTAAAGTAATTTAATTAAATTAATTGAAGTATGCATGAAAGTGTTTTTAACTTTTCATTACAGGAAATGTTAAATAATTGCCCACATACCTGTGACTCAGCTTCCACAGAGGCCGGCTCGTGGCCAGTGGTGTGTGCATGTGTGTGGCCCCACGGCGTGAGTTCACAGGTCCTTAGGCCGCATGGTTGGTCCCCAGGTCTCTCTCCTTGTTGATCGGCGGTTAACCGGGCGCCTGTGGCCGTCACACTGCTCATCTCTCTTAGTATCATGGCATTTTAATTTTCGGTGTTTTCTCTTTTTAATGAAAAAAACAGAAAGTGACCATGTTGAAGTTGCTGTGATATTTTGGTTCATCCTCAATATGCATAGCGTAAGCCAGTCAGAGTCCCATCTCGTGTGAAGTTAGAGATCACGTGAAACGATGAGTAAACGTCACGCTTTACATAGAATAAGATATATGGTCAGCCATAGTCGATCTTTTGCCTTCGTGTCCTTAAAAAGAGTGCTTCATTGGCCAGATTTTACTCAGAACATCGCTAAGCAGAGTCAGGTCTTCTTGTGTAAGAGGGTTATTTCCACGTGTAGATCTGCGTCATTTGATGTGGTTGCAAGGAACCCTTTCAGTCACTTAGCGTCTTGTACACGTGTTTCGGCTCTTGGCTTGAAGTGAGTGTAGGGACTGTGCTGCGTCCTGTCAGCTTCAGATTTTACTCAGAACATCGCTAAGCAGAGTCAGGTCTTCTTGTGTAAGAGGGTTATTTCCACGTGTAGATCTGCGTCATTTGATGTGGTTGCAAGGAACCCTTTCAGTCACTTAGCGTCTTGTACACGTGTTTCGGCTCTTGGCTTGAAGTGAGTGTAGGGACTGTGCTGCGTCCTGTCAGCTGGGCTGGTCTCTTGCTGGTCGGGGAGTGCTGTAGCTGGGTACGCTGGGGTTACAAGGGGAAGAAGTTGTACTCTCAACCCTGTTCTGCTAAGACGCCAAGGGCTTCACCGGACTTTCATGGGAAACTCCTCCTTCACATTTTGTACCCGTTGCTTAGGTAAAGGATCACGGTCATTAGGTCTGTGTCTCTCGTAGAATCTGAAGTAGAATGGAGGGTCTGGGTGACATGGATGTTAGTTTATGAGATGTCACCCCTGTACCTAGAATATTGCTTTTGTATCAATTCTGTAGTGAGGGTATGAGAAAAATTTGGAAATGCAGTATATGAAGTGTTTAGGGACAGGAAGCATTGAGGAGGTGATGCGCAGGCAGAGTCCCGAGGAGGGAACATTCACCCGGAGGCAGGGCGGAAGCGCGTTTCAGGGAGAGGAGACGTCTGCCGGCGCAGCTGCGCACCGTGTGACGTCAGTGTGACGTCAGCACGTCTGCGCGGCGTGGCGGGGAGCCCGGAAGCGCACGGGAGGGAAGTGCTGCGGGTCTGGGTGCTTTCCTGCGCGCCCGTTCTGTTTTCCTGGGAAAACTCGACGGCGTTACCCACTAGTTTAACTAAATTTTCCAAAATGGCAATGGATTTGTTCTACAAAAATTCATACTGTGGAATCCTTCCTTGTTATAGATATAAATAGCAGTTTATGAAATCAGAGAGCTTAGAAATTCTTTGAATTTAAACTAATTTAATGATAAAGTATTTTGAATTACGTTAAATTTTGTTTTTGTAATACATAAGACTGATTAGGTTAGTGAAAATAAAATGATCTCTTTGCAGTTACGACACTTCATCTTGTTTTCCACATTGCTAATCTCCTCCATCTTTTTTGAGTGTTAGTTCTAAAACGTCTTGTAGGTCTTCATAAAACCGTTCAACTTCAGCTTCTTTAGCATTACTGGTTGGGGCATAGACTTGGATTGCCAACATCCGATGGATCATGGAAAAAGCAAGAGAGTTCCAGAAAAAACATCTATTTCTGCTTTATTGAGTATGCCAAAGCCTTTGACTGTGTGGATCACAATAAACTGTGGAAAATTCTTCCAGGAGATGGGAATACCAGACCACCTAACCTGACTCTTGAGAAATCTGTATGCAGGTGAGGAAGCAACAGTTAGAACTGGACATGGAACAAGTGAGCGGTTGCAAATAGGAAAAGGAGTATGTCAAGGCTGTATATTGTCACCCTGCTTATTTAACTTATATGCAGAGTACATCATGAGAAACGCTGGAATGGAAGAAACACAAGCTGGAATCGATTGCTAGGAGAAATATCAATAACCTCATATGCAGATGACACCACCCTTATGGCAGAAAGTGAAGAGGAGCTAAAAAGCCTCTTGATGAAAGTGAAAGAGGAGAGTGAAAAAGTTGGCTTAAAGCTCAACATTCAGAAAATGAAGATCATGGCATCCGGTCCCATCACTTCATGGAAGATAGATGGGGAAACAGTGGAAACAGTGTCAGACTTTATTTTTGGGGGCTCCAAAATCACTGCAGATGGTGACTGCAGCCATGAAATTAAAAGACAGTTACTCCTTGGAAGGAAAGTTATGACCAACCTAGATGGTATATTCAAAAGCAGAGACATCACTTTGCTGACTGAGGTCCATCTAGTCAAGGCTATGGTTTTTCCTGTGGTCATGTATGCATGTGAGAGTTGGACTGTGAAGAAGGCTGAGCGCCGAAGAATTGATACTTTTGAACTGTGGTGTTGGAGAAGACTCTTGAGAGTCCCTTGGACTGCAAGGAGATCCAACCAGTCCATTCTGAAGATCAACCCTGGAATTTCTTTGGAAGGAATGGTGCTAAAGCTGAAACTCCAGTATTTTGGCCACCTCATGAGAAGAGTTGACTCATTGTAAAAGACTCATGCTGGAAGGGATTGGGGGCAGGAGGAGAAGGGGACGACCAAGGATAAGATGGCTGGATGGCATCATGGACTCGATGGACGTGAGTCTGAGTGAACTCCAGGAGTTGGTGATGGACAGGGAGGCCTAGCATGCTGCGATTCATGGGGTTGCAAAGAGTCAGACACGACTGAGCGACTGAACTGAACTGAACTGAATCTCCCCCACCGTGATAACTATTGGTTCTGAAATCCTAGTTAATATATCTCTAAAGAACGGGTTTTTCCTTCATTCTCAGTCATTTCCATTTAAAATTACTTAATTCTCTTTTCACAGTTTTTCCATCCGCTTTTGTGCTGATGAAAAAGATAGCTTGTTTCCTTACTGTATCCTGACCGAGCCCTGTCTTGGGGAAGCAGCGCTCCTCATGTGCTTCCATGTGAGGCTCACCCAGCATCTCTCTCCCTCCTCCCTGCCCCCTGCCTGCCTCCGCTGGTCTCTCTGTACCTGTTTAGGGCTGGCAGTTGAGGGTACTGAGGGGGAATGAGAGGGTACTTGCCCCACCCTTTCTCTGTACCAGGCATGCTTCCAGGCTTCACTTCTAGCTTCCAGACTTCAGCAGATGGAAGACATGTGTTGCTCATGTGTGTTTTATCTGTATGTTGTTGTTAATCTTTAATAAAATACATTCTAGGTTTTAAGAAAGGAACTTAGAGCCATGTTTTAAAGTAACAGTATGTGATTTTAAGGTTGGGAAGTAGTTGCCAAGAACATAATGTTCCCTGTAGTTTTCTGGAATAACTGCCTTAACAGTCATTTGGCATTTTCTTCCAGAGTGGTCTTGGGCATTCCCTGGCATCCCAGTGGTTAAGACCGCTGGCTCCCACTGCAGGGCCAGGGTTCCCATCAGGAAATAAGATCCTGCATGCCTCACAGTGAGGCCAGGAGATAGACTGAGAAATAAGACTCTCTTGCCACTTTATTTTTTTTAAGTGTTCTTTAACCTGAAGTTCTAGTCATCATCAAGTGTCTCTTAGTTGAGTGGCTTAGCATTTAAGATTTGAGAAGGACCTTGTGGACTTTCAGACTGACTTCCCTCCTAAATAAAAAAGCACCGTAGGTGCCTTTCAGACACCTATGGTGTCTCACAAGATAGTTCTTTCTTAGAAGTGAGCTGAGGTCTTCATCCCTGTACACTTGGCTCACTGCTCTGGCTTAACCCAAGGTAATCATTGCAGTTCCTCTCCTGTTTGATGACCTCTTAACTATTTCAGTTGCTACGCCTTCCCCCACGCCTTGGCAATCTACTTCTAGGAGGAACATCTCTGATAATTGCATCACTTGGTTCCCAGATTCCTTCTCTCGGTTTTCCTTTGGGTACTCTGCAGTTTCTTGATAGACTTGCCATACCATCCGATGAGCACAGAGGATGTGCCCACTGTTTACCATTCTTCAGACGTTATTCCAAAATGAGTGAGCGAGTTATTCATTCATGAGGTCAGCAGCAAAATCAAAAGACTGTTTGTTTCTCCCCAACCCCAAATTGTTAATAGGTATGTCTTGTTAATAATAGTGAATTGATGTAGCAGTGACAACCAATAGTGATGACTGACGTTGTGACTTTCTCCTGTGTGCCAAGGTCTGTTCTAGATGCTCCCCAGTACCCCTGTGAGGCAGGTGCCCACGACACTGTACAGGGCCGGGCTTTCGAGCTGAAGGAAAGAGCCCCCGAGGAGACATCCTCATCGCCTCTTACACGTGAGGGAATGGCGCGTGAGGTGCCCAGCATTGCTCTATGCAGGGGGTTCTGCTGCCTTGCTCCTTTCCTTCTATTTTACTTCCAGTGTTTTGCAGCCGCCTGAAGGGACGAAACAAACTGCACTTCAAATAGCAACTGAGATTTATTGGCTGAAATATCGAAGGGAAGGTTCAGGGCTTGGCATGCACAGTCGCCGGTAGGCTGCTCGGTAGCAGAGCAGAAGGTGGTTGACAGGCAGTCTGTGGTGCTGCTGAGGGCATCTGAGCACCGTCACTGCATGGATCACTGACCTTCCTGAAGGATGACCAGAAGGGCCTTAGGAAGTCTGAGATGCCTCTGAGTCACCCAAGGCAGCTTAAGTCAGTTTCGTGTTGAGGGCACTGCTGTTGTCTACCTCTTCCAAAACCGGCCAAGTCTGGCTGCGTCAGGAGCTTACCCTACGTGGTTAACCAGATCTCTGCATCTGGTCGTATTACGTTCTGAAGTGCAGTCGCTCTCACCTGAGTGTTAGACCAGTGTAAAAGTGCATGGTGTGTGTCCATGCGGACCAAGGCACTCCGGTTGTGTCTGGCTCTCTGTGGCTGCAGCCCACCAGACTCCTCTGTCCATGGGATTCTCCAGGCTAGAACACTGGAGTGGGTCGCCGTGCCCTCCTCCAGGGGATCCTCCTGACCCAGGGATCGAACCTGCATCTCCTGTCTCCTGCGTTGGCAGGCGGCTAGCCGCCCCCGCGGGAAGCCCCCCTCCAAATAAATACATGGAGTCTTAAGTGTTTAATTTCCATGATACATTTACTTACCTTGGAAGACGCCAGTGTTTGTAACCCAGAGCACTGAATTATCTGCAACTATTCTGAAGAGTTAAATCCTTCTACCCACTGGTCTGATTTATTTTTATAAAGTAAGGAATACTAGAATAATTGAAAAAAATACCAGTGAACTCTCTAGGTTAAACATAGCAGACCTTGTATGTTAGACTGGAACTTAAACATTGAGGTGTTTGTATAATTTGTATTTTAAATAGAAAACCAAGTAGCTTGTTTCTAGGCTTTTTAGAAATATTTCTGTTTAATGTGAATTTATGTTATTTCTTAGAAAGTTCAAATGTAAGATTTTTGGGGTTAGCGATCTTCCCCCTGTCCTTTGTGGAGGAGCAGCCCCCTTGGGGAAGCGCTCCGAGGCTCTCCAGTGGTCCCAGTCTAAGGAGCTTGTTTACATATATTCTGCTAATCAGGATATGAGGAAGGAGCTCCGGTTCAGATTTGATCTCCACCCAAGCCAAGTCCTGTTTTCCTGTTCTTATCAAGAAACACAGTGGGGTTTCTGTGTGTGGAAAGGAGGCCACTCCTAGCCTGGAGACCCGCTGAGCAACGCTGGAGGCCTTGGGGACCTTCGCCGAGCCTCTCACTGTGCGCGTGGCTCCGAGAGGGCGAGGCTCCAGGCCTGCGCGTCTGGTTTCCACCGTCCCACGCGCTCTTGGGACCCGTCCCGCGCCCCCTCCTGCTCCTGGGGGTGTGGTGCCAGTCCGCACAGGGGCCTGCTAGGACCTGTCCATCTTGTCCCGAGAGGGGACCGTCCACGCTGGACAGCCGGGGGCTCGGGGTCTGTGCCCTCTGCTCCTCTGCACCGTTGCACGTGCCTTTTTGAATTATGCTTGCTAGGTATCTGTGCCCTCGAGGGGCCTGTGTTTTGAAGCTGATCAGTCCAGGGCTGCTTCCTAGAGGCAGGTGGTAACCACGCTGACGGGGCACTCCTCCGCTTCACTCGCCTGGCAGAGAGGTCGGGACGCCCAGCAGGAACTCTAGGCCTAAGTCTCCCGGTACTGGCACTCCTTATTGTGATGCGTGCTTAGTCACTTCACTCCTGTCCAATCTTTGTGACGCTGTGGACTGCAGCCCGCCAGGCTCCTCCGTCCATGGGATTCTCCAGGCAAGAGTACTGGAGTGGTTGCCATCTCTTCCTCCAGAGGATCTTTCCCACTCAGGGGTCTAGCCCGCCTCCCCGGCATCTCCTGCGTTGCAGGTGGGCTCTCTAGTGCCGAGCCCCGGGGAAGCCCGGCTGTGCTGTTGCGCCCGGGTCCTTTTGCAGGGACTGTGGTTTGTTTGCTTACCTGTCAGTCATCTAACGCTTCTCTTCTCTTTCTCTCTCTCTCTCCCTCCCTCCTTCTTTCCTTTTCCAGCCTGCAGCTCTCTGTACTGCTTTATTCTTGGGTCTCTCAACTACGTTTTAACAGGTCCCTTACCGTCTCAGTAAGCCTACTCCTGAAACTCACAGCCGCCTCCGGGAACACTCTTGCCCGCTCAGAGTTCCCGCTCTCCTTTGTGCTTGGCTATGACGGCCTCTCCCCATCCTCTTTGTCTTCGTTTATTTGATTACATCTGGTGGTTTAGAATACTGTGTAAATTTGTGTATTTTATTTCTTGGATTTTTAGCTGTTTCATATCATTTACTCATTTAAGGCAAAGAAATAACTCCCAATGCAGGGATCAAACCTGGGTTTCCTGCGTTGCAGGCTGACTGTTTACCGTCTGAACCACCAGGGAAGCCTAAAGAAATAATAAAATATCAGAACCTCAGGTAGAACTTAATAAATCCAAAATTGGTAGTTTGATATGCCCCTATGAGGACGTTATTAATGTATATATTGTAATTAATTTTATAGGAAGATTTTCTGCATCGGCTGTTAAACAGATTTTATGAAGTGCTAATGAATGTAGCTCATTGTGAAAAGGTCTGGGATCAAGGCATTTTGCATGTTTGTAGAATTTTTTTTAAAGAAATTATTTCATGTTTTGGAGCAGTGACAGTTTAAAGTTTATTAAAATGAGAAAATCTTTGATATCAAGTATTATAAGACTTTTATTGATGAGGATGAAATTAAAAGTAAGTCGTTAGAGTACTTAGCTAGTAAAGATGAATAAACTCTATTATAAATTTATATTCTCCTACATGTTTATGCCTTCCAAAAGCATTTGAAAGAGGGGAGTGGGGTAAGAATTAAAACTAAGTAAACTGAGGTTAAGAATTTTTTACAGAAATTTAGTAAACTCCCCAGAGACTCTCCCTATACCCAGGGCATAATTTCCCAAACCACCGAAGGCTAGGCCAGAGCAATTAATGACTCATAAAGCCAGTTTACAGCAATATTTTACTTTGCACAGCGGAATTATTTAATGCTGTTTCAGCTGTTTCGACCAAGCCTTTCAGAAACATTTTGTTTAATTTTGAACCTGCTTTGCGCATAATAAGGATAAACAGTATTTCACTATAGTGGGGACAAAAAAATCATCTGGTTGTCATTCTGAACTTTCCCTTGCTTGTGGAAGATGACTGTCCACTGAGTGAATGGTGGGGATAATGTGAGTGATGTAGAGTGCAGGCCTGCTGCAAAAGGAAGATGGCCACTTCGGAAGCCCAGAGAGGAGGTGGGTTAGGGCTAGGAGCGAGGCCCTGGTTGAGAAACGCAGCCCACCAGACTCAGAGCGGAGATCGCTGAGACGAGGCGCCTAAGAGCTGGCAGGGAGACGACTGAGGGAAGGGTCCAGCCGAGTGGGCTGGTGGGGTTGCGTAGAAGCCTGGCAGGGAATCCGGAGAGTTTGCTGTTCATGTTACCATTTTCTTATGGCTAGTCTGCAGTGTTCTTTGGGGAAATAATTTGAGTGCCCAGTGAGCTTTTTGTTCATAGGTGTTTTCAAGCTGGAGAGGAAGACTTCTTGAGCCAGTGGCTGGGCTGTGTGCGCGCTCAGTCCTGCCCAGTTCTTGGCAGCCCCGTGGACTGTGCCTGCCAGGCTCCTCTGCCCGTGGCAGGAATGCTGCCGTGGGCTGCCGTTTCCTTCCGCAGAGGGTCTTCCTGACTCAGGGACCAGACCAGGTCCCGCGTGTCTCCTGCACTGGCGGGTGGATTCTTTTGCCCTTGGGGAGCTATGCTTGGGACTCAGGTGCTTCTTAATGGAGCTCCCAATGTGTGTGGGCTCATGAGGGAAAATACCCCATTTGATTTACTGACTCTAAATTATTAGCCTCAAATTGTTTGGTCATTTTCAATACAAACTAGCACTGATTTCCCAAGCCATGGTGACTTGAACTGATCTTCTGAAACCTGACTTCGTTCACATGTGGTTCACTCATGGTCTATGAGGAATGACAGCAAACTGTCTTTGCTCTGGGCTGAGGGCTCTGGGAGGAGAAAGGGACGACAGAGGATGAGATGGTTGGATGGCATCACCGACTCAATGGACATGAGTCTGAGTGAACTCCGGGAGTTGGTGATGGACAGGGAGGCCTGTGATTCATAGGGTTGCAAAGAGTCGGACACAACTGAGCAACTGAACTGAACTGAACTGAGGGCTCTGTTAGGATTGGACCGTGGCAGTTAGAGGAGCCTCCCTCTGGGTAGGACTTGAACTTGAGGCTGTCATTCAGACTCTGCCTGGCTGGGCCTTCACCATGCAACCTTGGGCAGACCCTTTAACTTTCATCTTGGAAGTGGAGATCAGTCCTTACTGTGCTGAGTTACTGTGAAGACGAAATTAAAAGACGCTTGCTCCTTGGAAGGAAAGCTATGACAAACCTAGACAGCATATTAAAAAGCAGAGACATCACTTTGCCAACAAAGGTCCATACAGTCAAAGCTATGGTTTTTCCACTGGTCATGTATGGATGTGAGAGTTGGACCATAAAGAAGGTTGAGTGCTGAAGAATTGATGCTTTTGAACTGTGGTGTTGGAGAAGACTCCTGAGAGTTCCTTGGACTGCAAGATCCAACTAGTCCATCCTAAAGGAGATCAGTCCTGGGTGTTCATTGGAAGGACTGATGTTGAAGCTGAAACTCCAATACTTTGGCCACCTGATGCGACGAGCTGACTCATTTGAAAAGACCCTGATGCTGGGAAAGATTGAAGGCAGAGGAGAAGGGGATGTCAGAGGCTGAGATGGTTGGGTGGCATCACCGACTCAATGGACATGAGTTTGAGCGGGCTCTGGGAGTTGGTGGAGCTCATAGCAGGCTCAGGGAGGCCTGCTATGCTGCAGTCCATGGGGTTGCAAAGGGCTGGCCGTGACTGAAGCAACTGAACAGCCACCACAATAAGAGGCTACTTGCCTTGAGGGGTATAGAGGTGGCTTTCTCATTTCTTCTATTTCCTACCTTCAGGAGGATCTTAGATTTAATAGGCGCTGTGTAGGCAAGTTACAGCCCCTGTGGTTAGCCCTATTGGTAGTTCTTTGATTTGGGAGTTGTGCTAAACCTCTTTGTGATGGCGGCCTTACCTGCCCAGGCTGACCTGGGGGAGCCCTTCAGTCTCCTGTATTGCAGGGCCTGGCACAGGGCAGAGGTGCCGCTCATGGTTTGGTTCCCGTGGTCGTCTGGGCCGCCCTCTGCCATCAGGACATGGCTGGTTTCTGCTTTTCACCTGCCCCCGTTCCGCCATGACCCCCACAGGCCCCTTGCTTGCTGGGCTTTTGTCCTGAGCCGTCCTCCCCCTGGCTTCCAGCAGGAACAGGCTTGCGGTCCAGAATGAGGAAAGAAATCAAATCCGACTTGACATTTAATCATTATCTTGTAGTTGTCCAGAGAGACTGTTTATTCAGCCTGATGCTTCAGCCAAAAGGGAATGTGTCCTCTGCAGAGTAGTCCCTGTAGGTGGAACGCCCCGGCCGGGTCGATGGCTGGTGAGAGACGAGGGCGGTGGAGCAGCGCCGTGTCATCCTCCCAGGAAGCACTCCCGAGGCCCGCGCTCAGCACGGGGCACAGGCTGCTGTGAACAGGACGGGCCAAGTCCCCCTCTGTGAGCCCAGCAGTCAGACAGAGACTCTTCTTGGAACCTTTGCACGACCGCCCATTTTGCTGAAGCCGGAATCTTTACAATGACCTCAAAGGAGCTGCAGGATCTCCTTACCTTTTCACTGAAGTCTTTATATCAAGATTACATTGCTTTTTTTCTCAGTTAAACGCATGCACACGGAAGAGCACAAAGGCTGATGTGACAGTTCCTGGCTGTCTAACGTTCTGACATGCGTGCGTGCTAAGCTGCTTTAGTCGTATCCAGCGCTTTCGTGACCCCATGGACTGTAGCCCGCCAGGCTCCTCTGCCCGTGGGATTCTCCAGGCAAGGGCTGCCATGCCCTCCTCCAGGGACTGAACCCACGTCTCTTGCGTCTCCTGCATTGGCAGACGGGCTCTTCGGCACTGGTGCCACCTGGGGAGACGTAGTTCCTTCATACTTTCTATTCTTATTATCCAGTGAATGAACAGACACATTCCAGATTCCCCGTCTTTCCATTCCTACTTTCATTTCCCTCCCTGCTTCTCTAGAGGCAGTCACTGTCATTAATCTGACGTGATCAATGTGTGTGCTCTGTTTAGTTGCTCAGTCATGTCCGGCTCTTTGTGACCCCGTGGACTGTAGCCCGCCAGGCTCCTCTGTCCATGGGATTCTCCAGGCAAGAATCCTGGAGTGGGTTGCCATTTCCTTCCCCAGGGGATCTTCCCAACCCAGGGACTGAACCCAGGTCTCCTGCACTGCAGGTGGATGCTTCACCAGCTGAGCCACCTGGGGCTGCCCAGTGTGTGGCGTGTAGCTTCACTGCACATACAGCTATTCACGCATAATACATGGAATCATCGTGTGTCATGTTAGAATTTTTTCATGCATAACATTCTACTATACGTAAAATTTTACAGCTTGCGTTTTTTATTTATTTATTTTGGGCTTGAATTTTTTTTTAATGAATCCAGGTTGATACATACAAATCTAGTCCAGTCATTTTAACTGCAGCTCTGAGTGGCAGGCTCGCTCTCTCTTGTGGGTTCAGAATACGTATCCCAGGGAAGGCCTTGCATTGGCCTGGCTGGGCTCACGTGCCAGTCCCGGCCAGATCAGCTTGTGGGCTCAGCAGAGCGGCTCGGGTGGCTGGATCATGGAGCACACACCTCCCGCCCCGGAGCAGTGAGCACACGCCTCCCGCCCCTGGAGCAGCATACTCTGCAGCTCCCCCTGGGATCTCGTGCAGCTGACGGCTTGTTTCGGGAAGAAGTGGGAAAGGATTGGGGGCAGGCAGAAGCACTGATTGCCCCATGAGCTCCAACCTGAGCTTGGCCGGCGGGGCCTCTGGGGGCCTCCTGTGGCGCCTGAGGCCCTGCTCCGTGCCCGTGCCCGGACGGTCGCTGAAACTCGTGTCAGAGTGCGTCGCTTGGGAGGACCCCTGCAGAAGGCAGCGGCAGCGCACTCCAATGCTCCTGCCTGGAGAATCCCATGGGCAGAGGAGCCTGGCGGGCCACACTCCACAGGTCGCAGAGAGTCAGACCCAGCGAAGTGACTGAGCAAAGCACCAGCGGCAGACCGCAGGTGTCTGCTCTGTGCCCGTCCCTCGGGAAACGGAAGGCCCGACACGCCGTACGTCCTCACCACAGGTTTTCGCCTGGATGGATGAGTTCAAGTAATCCTTTCAACCTTACTTCCCATAAATGGGTTCTGCCAGGGAATCTTGTGTGACCGTGGCATGTTTGCACCGGCTTTACAGGCCCATTAAATTCTGGCCTTTTTTTCACATCATTTGATTTGCGTGGGTGACCTGGCCCATTTTGGATTTTCTTTTTCTTACTTAAGGGTGAAAATTCAAAGGAAGATGAAATTGCTGAAACGTGAACTCAGACTGACTTTGTAAAATCTTTTGAGTTGAGCCCTGCCAGCCCTTTTCCATCCCACAGTCCCCTTAGCTTTCACAGTTCCTTTCCAACCTCAAAAGTGCCATCTGCTGCTAAGTCACTTCAGTCGTATCCGACTCTGTGCGACCCCAGAGACAACAGCCCACCAGGCTCCCCCGTCCCTGGGATTCTCCAGGCAAGAACACTGGAGTGGGTTGCCATTTCCTTCTCCATCAACAGAGTGTTTTTCATGCAGATTTACTCCTGAGTACCTTTTTTAGCATCAGGAAAATGTGGGTTCTGGTGAGTGTAAGATGTATTTGGAAGTAGTCACAGCAGTCACCAGTTACGGAGTGCTGTCTCTGAGCCAGCTATGTAGACGGAGGTGTCATCTTAATGCCTGTTAAACGGGACAAAATGGGAGTTTCGACAGCCCAGCGGGACCCTCAGGCTCTGTCAGCTCAGGAACGATGGAGCCAGAGCCCCGCCCCGCACCCCCCCACCCCCGACCCTCGANNNCTTCATTTTCAGCATCAGTCCTTCTAATAAACACCCAGGACTGGTCTCCTTTAGGATGGACTGGTTGGATCTCCTTGCAGTCCAAGGGACTCTCAAGAGTCTGTCTCTTATACACATCTAGATGTGTATAAGAGACAGGCCCCGCCCCGCACCCCCCCACCCCCGACCCTCGAGAACCACGTTCTGCTGCCTTTTGTAATCACGGAAGAGTGAGGCTGGGGTTTGGTAATAGAGAAGGGCATCAAACTGACCACAGACAAGGAGTGGAGCTTTTGCCATAAAGCTTTGGTGAAGATAAAGAGCGTGAGGAGGTATCAACCCAGATCCTAGATCAGTAACCCCACAGCCTTGGGGAGGCGAGAGGGGCCAGGGTGTGCATCAGCAGTCCTGAAGCCACGTCCGTGACGTAGATCGGCACTGTGGTTTCCAGTGTGTGAGGGAGAGAGGCAGCCCAGAGCTGCTGCTGCCTCCAGCATGCCCTGTGGCCCTGGGACTCTGGCTGTCGTGGGAGTCATTTAGCTGGGGATCCTTGGAATATGTGGATAAACATTTAGACGAACAGTAAATTTCACTTAGATTACCTACACGAAGCAAAACTGACACCGTGGGAGACAGGACTTGAAAAATTTGCAACAGACAGTGGTGGAATCCGATTATATGCCGCTGGTATCATGAAACAGACATGCGAGGCCGCCGAGCGTGCTTTTCTTTGTGCTGTTTCTGAATCAGTGCTTACAAGGGCTTTTGTTTAAGTTCAGTGTAGATCTTAGTGTCTGTCTTCCAACCCTGTAAATCACTCCAAGGTCTTGTATTAGTTAGCTTTGAATTCTCTTTTTTTTAATTTTTTTTATTTTTTTATTTTTTTCCTTTTTTTTTTTGTATTTATTTATTTTTTTACCATGAATGTGTTCGGGAACATGACCCCTATCGTTGACGGGGATTATGGGCATCACTACACCTGGCAGGATAACCTGTGCTCTTTGTCACCTGTCTCCTATACTACGTCACTGTCAGCACCTTCCAGGGAGGGGCACGATTTCCTCCCTTGGTAATGCTTTAAGACTTTACTCAGTTCAGTTCAGTCGCTCAGTCGTGTCCGACTCTTTTCGACCCCATGAATCACAGCATGCCAGGCCTCCCTGTCCATCACCAACTCCCGGAGTTTACTCAGACTCACATCCATCGAGTCTGTGATGCCATCCAGCCATCTCATCCTCGGTCGTCCCCTTCTCCTCCTGCCCCCAATGCCTTCCAGCATCAGAGTCTTTTCCAATGAGTCAACTCTTCACATGAGGTGGCCAAAGTACTGGAGTTTCAGCTTTAGCATCATTCCTTCCAAAGAACACCCAGGGCTGATCTCCTTTAGGATGGACTGGTTGGATCTCCTTGCAGTCCAAGGGACTCTCGAGTCTTTTTTCCAACACCACAGTTCAAAAGCATGAATTCTTTGGTGCTCAGCTTTCTTCACAGTCCAACTCTCGAATCCATACATGACCACTGGAAAAACCATAGCCTTGACTAAAATGGACCTTTGTTGGAAAGGTAATCTCTCTGCTTTTCAATATGCTACCTAGGTTGGTCATAACTTTTCTTCCAAGGAGTAAGCGTCTTTTAATTTCATGGCTGCAGTCACCATCTGCAGTGATTTTGGAGCCCAAAAAAGATAAAGTCTGACACTGTTTCCACTGTTTCCCCATCTATTTCCCATGAAGTGATGGGACCAGATGCCATGATACTTTGCTCAGTCCTGTCTAAATGCTCTTGATTTGGATTTGAATAATGGTGCTGATTGCTTAGCGAGTCTGTGTTCCCAAATGAGACTATCTTGTTTCTGTCTGTGGGAAGCAGTTACAGGGTAAAGGATGCTATGGAAACTGAACTGTGGTGTTTGTCCCCCTGTAGGTCGCATCACAACGCATTAGCTCAGTGGACCTCTCCTGTTGTAGCTTGGAGCACCTGCCTGCCAACCTCTTCTACAGCCAAGACCTCACTCATCTCAATTTAAAACAGAACTTTCTAAGGCAGAATCCCAGTCTACCAACTGCACGGGGGCTCAGCGAACTGCAAAGGTGAGCGTGCAGAAGCAGGTGGATAATTAGGAAGGGGAGGAGGTGTCAGCTTCTGATTGTTTCTTGACTATTCTGAGTGGAAAAGCTACAGCGGGGAACCTTTCTCTTTCAGAGGCCGGGTAGCAGGACTCTGGTGGTGCAGACACTGTCCGGTCTCGGTCTCAGATTGTTCTCAGGGTCCCTCTTTGAAATGAATGATTTATATATTCGTTAACTGGATACATTTGTACAAGAAGAACACTTCTCCTAAACCACTTGTATTTCTTAACCAATCTACCAGTGTGTCTGGGAAGAGTTAATATTTGGTGTGTTACTTCTGAACTATAGGGGTTTGGTCAGATACTTCTTTCAAAATTTACAAAAAGGTCAGTTTTTTTCTATTGAAAGATGTTTCCTTCGAAATCTAAGAACTAAAGTTTAAATCCATTAATACCACATCATCTGGGTGATTAATGTATAGGTTTCAAGAGTCACATGGTAAATGAAAAGGGTCTGCCCTTTCATAACTAGAGGGCAGGGACTTTAATCTACATCTTTCTGAAATAGATTGAAGGATTTACCAAATTAATTTCATTCATTCATTCTTTTTTTTTTTTGAGCAATGATCAATCTTGATGCTGTGGTAAATAAATAAAGCCTCTGATGCTTATGTATTTGTTGCAAACGTATGAGACAATTACTCCAGAAGGATATAACTTTTAAAGAAAGAACGAATAGTTCATTTGTTTGTTAATGCCTGTTAATGATCATAGATTCAGCTGTGATCGTTCACCATTGTGATTATGTGTTTAAGATTTTTAACATCCAGAAAGAACAGTCCATTAAGTATTAGTGTGAAGTTTGTGTGGACATGTTAGAGAAGGGAAGAGTGTTTCAATGGTCTTTTCAGATGATTGTGAGTATTCTTTGACATGCTCAGTCGCTGAGTTGTGTCCAACTCTTAGCAACCCTGTGGATTGTCGTCCACCGGCAAGAACACTGGAGTGGGTTGCCATTTCCTCTCCAGGTGATCTTCCTGCCTCAGGGATTGAACCTGGGTCTCCTGCATTGCAGGCGGATTTAAGTGGTAATTTCTTTTTTTTTTTTTTAATTTATTAATTAATTAATTTTTTTAGAGCTTCCATTTTACTTTATTTTACTTTACAGTACTCTATTGGTTTTGGCATACATTGACATGAATCTGCCACGGGTGTACACGAACTCCCAAACATGAACCCCCCTTCCTAAGTGGTAATTTCTTACATGTGGATTTCAGTGTGGAATGTGAAACCCTTTCAGTAGACTGTAAAAATTCTTTTACATTAGGATGCACTGGTCTTCCTGGCACTTTGAATGGATCTTTGCCCGTATGTCATTTCATTGCATTAAGTGTTGGTTTTTGGAAAACACTGGTTTGTTGGGATAATACAGATATTCCAAATGTTAACATTCTTCGTTAAGCAGTTTCAAGGCGTGGCCGTTGTTAATATCACCACTGATCTCATCAGACGAAATTCTGAAGTATTGGGAAGTTGTCAGGCTCACTGGGGAGGCGAGTTTTCCAGCATTTTAAATTTCAGTCGAAAGCCGGAAGGCTACTTGGCAACAGATGCCGTCAGTGGTTTTCCCTGAAGTGGCCTTCTCACTTCACTGTAGAGAAAGTGTCTGCCAAGAGCCCAAGTCTGAGCTCTGAGCTTGTCGATTGTGCTTTCAACTGAAAGGTGTTCCGTGCACATTGTGACCAGTTTGGCTCGCGACTCACACAGTCGTGCGAGTGTTTTCTTGGGGTAACGGCACACTGCACGGGGCAGGGTGCTTTGTATGCACTTCACAGTTCATCACCCAGGAAATGGAAAAGATGCACATAAGGGTCGAGACGTAATACAAATAATGTTCTTGCCTCCCCATGGGCAATTCTAAAGTAAGATTGGCGTTATGCAGGTTTTGAAAGAGTGTTTTGGTTCTGATGGACTGGCCCGGAAGAGTCCTGGGACAGTTTGGTGCCTCAGGGAATCAGCTCCTCGGGCAGTAAGAGCCTGGAAAGGGGTGCTCAAGCACTTCCTTGTTTTTCCCTGGAGCTTTGGTTACAGTGACAGGGAACCACAGGGACCTTCTCAGACTTGGGTGTTTATATGCCCTATGCACTGATAATACTATTTTTACTGACTCTCTTGTAATAAAGTTACTGTGTTTTTTTTTTTTTTTTTTTTTTTTTTTAGGGT
>SJYX01022896.1:38193-98940 GCA_006410675.1 Oreotragus oreotragus
GGACTCTTTTGTTGACCATGATGGCTACTCCATTTCTTCTGAGGGATTCCTGCCCGCAGTAGTAGATATAATGGTCATCTGAGTTAAATTCACCCATTCCAGTCCATCTTAGTTCGCTGATTCCTAGAATGTCGTTCACTCTTGCCATCTCCTGTTTGACCACTTCCAATTTGCCTTGATTCATGGACCTGACATTCCAGGTTCCTATGCAATATTGCTCTTTACAGCAACAGACCTTGCTTCCATCTCCAGTCACGTCCACAACTGGGTGTTGTTTTTGCTTTGGCTCCATCCCTTCATTCTTTCTGAAGTTATTTCTCCACTGATCTCCAGTAGCATATTGGGCACCTATCAACCTGGGAGTTCCTCTTTCAGTGTCCTATCTTTTTGCCTTTTCATACTGTTCATGGGGTTCTCAAGGCAAGAATACTGAAGTGGCTTGCCATTCCCTTCTCCAGTGGACCACATTCTGTCAGACCTCTCCACCATGACCCACCCGTCTTGAGTGTCCCCACGTGGCATGGCTTAGTTTCATTGAGTTAGACAAGGCTGTGGTCCGTGTGATCAGGTTGGCTAGCTGTCTGTGATTGTGGTTTCCGTCTGTCTGCCCTCTGATGCCCTCTCGCAGTGCCTGCCGTCTTACTTGGGTTTCTCTTATCTTGGGCGTGGGGTCTCTCTCGGCTGCTCCAGCAAAGCACAGCCGCTGCTCCTGACCTCGCAGGCAGGGTAGCTCCTCTTGGCCACCACTCCTGCCCTCGGGCGCGAGGTAGCTCCTTTAGGATTTTCTTTTTTGGCACTCTGTTCATTTCAGCCACTAAGATGAACACTTGATCTGAAAAGAAAAAAAAAAGTATGTCCTTCAGTTCTGGAAAACTTCCTCATATTTTGTAATACTTTCTTCCCATTTTATTTTCTCTTTTCTTCCTCTGATTCTTCCTCTGAATTCCTAGTAGTTAGGCAGGACCTCCTCATTTGTCCTCTGATGCTCTAATTTTCCTCTTAACCCCCTACTTCTTAACAGCATTTCTCTACTTTATCTTGCCCTTCTGAATTTCTGCTGTCCTTATTTTACAATTTTTCTCTTTTCTTCCTCTGATTCTTCCTCTGAATTCCTAGTAGTTAGGCAGGACCTCCTCATTTGTCCTCTGATGCTCTAATTTTCCTCTTAACCCCCTACTTCTTAACAGCATTTCTCTACTTTATCTTGCCCTTCTGAATTTCTGCTGTCCTTATTTTACAAGAGGTCTCGCGTGTGTGTGTGTTTAATTGGTGTGCCTTTTGGCAGCGTTCTGCCCGCTTCCCCGCGCCGGGTGCGTTTCTTCCTTTTCTGAGGCTGTCTTTTGCTGTCTTGGTTTCTTCTTTCCTGTTTGTTTGGGTGTCTGACTTGCACGTTACCTCACTGGTGATCCTTTAGGGCTTCCCAGGTGGTGCTAGTGGTAAAGAACCCGCCTGCCAGTGGAGGAGACACAAGGGTCTTGGGTTCTATCCCTGGGTTGGGAAGATCCCCTGGAGGCGGTCATGGCAACCCACTCCAGGGTTTCTGTCTAGAGAATCCCATGGACAGAGGAGCCTGGCAGGCTGCCGCCCATGTGGTTGCAAAGAGTCAGACACGACTGGAGCGACAGCATGCACCGCGACCCTTCGCTCTCTGGTCCTCTTCAGTGGGAGCCCCTGCGAAGTGAATGGGGTGCCGAGGTCTGTGGGCGAGGTCTCTCCTCCCTGCATCTTCACGGCAGGGCTGTCGAGGGTGAGCCTCGTGGCTTCATTGGGGAACTTACACAGACGGTGTCTGTGGGTCTTCTCTCTGGGGTGCGTCAGTGTTTTGCAGGGCAGCGCTTCGGGCTCCGCCTGGGCAGTGCGTGCCGGGCCGGGGAGCGCAGCGGGGGCGGAGCTGGGCCTCCGGCTCAGTGTGTGCAGTCGACCCGCTTTCTGAGCGGTGCTCTCTGCTCCCCCTGACGTCTTCGAGCCAGGGCTCAGTTTCCTCCCGGGAGTGAACTGGCGGGAGGACCTGCGGTCTCATTTTATTCCTTGTATAACCTTTCGAAAGTCTTCTTGTGGAAGTGTGATGCAGTGCAGTTTGATAGGCTCCCACCAAGTGAGCGCGTGTGGCCAGTGCGCGTGCTGAGCAGTCGGTCCCTGGCGCGCTGTGCCCTCCTCTCGGCCCTGAGGATGACCTCTGTCCCCGCTGCTGACACCGTCCAGTACTTCTGCCCGTTTCTGTTCAGACTATCTGTGAGTCGTGTCGTATGTGCTCGGCCAGCATATTTCATTTGCATTTTTAAAAGCAGAACAAGATATATCCAGTTACATACTATCAGCTTGCCCTGTGCAGTATGTAGCTTTACTGTAAAGCCGCGACTTTAAAGTAGAAGACTTTCCGGGTTTTCACTGCCAGCCACGGTTTGTTGAGTGTCTGTGGCGTCTTGTGTCGGGGAGGCGGCCTGAGGGGCTTGGCTTGTGGGGTCTGAGCATTTTATGAGGATGGTGTTGTGTTGCCCTTTGTTAAAAACAAAATAAAGCAACAACAACAAGAACAAAAAACCTTAGGCTTTAAACCAATTTCTTTACCACCACATACTAACCTGAGATTTTTGTCTCCCATCCATATTGTCCATGAAGGATTTTATTGCTAAGTTTTCAAAGTAATAAGTTCATATGTGTACATGCACAGAGGTGTTCAATACTAGGAATTGAACTTATATATATTCATAACTCAGTTATACTTCAGAAAGCACTAGAGTGAGTTATTTAGGGTCGTACAGGTAGTATGGTATTTTTGAGATACGCCATATATTTAATTTCTTGTTTTCAGTTGTACGTTGAAGGAATTTTTGTTCATCTCAAGTCTGCCTTTCACAGGGAATATGTTAGAGAAGAACCAAAGGATAATTTATTTTTAAGTTTTTACCAAATCTCAAGGGATGAATTCCTAGGTTACAGTGTTAGGGCAGCTATCCAGAGAAAAACTTTGCATATAGTGCATTTATCACAGGCGTTGTGAGACTTCTTCTTTGAACCACACGTCCCCCTAATTATCCTTTCTATTGGAAGTTCTCACCGTAACCAAACAAGCGGTGTTCACAGAGCATCGTAAGCAGCGTGTGCAGCGGCATTCTAACTCTGGAAAGGCAGCGTGCAGATGTCGGCACGCAGGCCAGCAGTCTCAGAGAGAACGTTGTTCTTGGAGCTCCCACTGTTTGTGTTTCCTTTATTGGCACTGGAGCTCTTCAGTTAGTTTTCCAAGACAGAGGAGAGGCGAGATCAGAGCAACTTTTGGTAGCGTCTGTGGTTTCCTTCTGGATTCTGAATGTTACTAATAATTAAGGGGCATCATCTACCTCTATTTATTAGTAGGTACTATCTCACTTATATTAACTGTATTCCACTTAGATGTTGCAGGTGGTATTAGTCCTAAGACTGTTAATAAAGTATATTAAGTTTCTTTGTAAAGTCAATGAAGAGGACAAGTTTTTGCTGGCTTAAATTCAAGGAATATTATTTTCCTTCTCATGTCTTAGTTTTATTGTTTTGAACATGGTATCAAAGCAGTGTGAAGTTATTTATACTAAATGACTTTGGTGCTCAAACATTTGAAATGTACTTTTACATTAAAAGAGCTAAATCTGTCCCGTGTTAAAGCTTCACGAGTAGCCGTGGTGTGCCGACAGGTCTGAAGTCTGGGGGGCTCTGTCAGAGAGCTCTCGGCGGTGATAATCCAGTGCAGCGCTTACAGAGAGCAGGGTCAGAGGAAACTCAGAGGCAAGGTTTGATGGTGATAATTTGTATGCGTATGTTTCTGGTCGCTTTCCCATGGTACTCTGAAGGTTGTCCGATTAGACATGAAATTCCTTTAGCTGAAAAGAGAAGAGGTGGGAGAGGTGAGAATTTTTCAGATGGGAGTGAAGGAATGAAGTTGGGTTAGGTATGCAGATATGTGGGTGTAAAAGAATGAAAGCTGTAAAGAAATGAACATTTAAAAACTCATAATTATGCCTGGCATTTATCAAGTAGCTTTCTTCTTAGAAAGCTCCATTTGCTACATTTTGAGTCTCCATGAAAAACAAGTGACCTTATTTCCTGCTCTGTTCTTTTGGGGATCTTGACATTGTAGAGCTACAGTTAGTCATTTTAATTGCCTATCCCTACCAAAATCTCCAGGTATTTACAGAAAGAGAGATTTTAATTTTTGTTTTTGTCAGTGATTCCTGAAAACTCACTTTTAATGGAAATAGTGATAATTCATTAACATAGTGGGATCGGGAGTGGCATGCCAGAATATTTTTTCAGCTTATTTGCCGGACATAGACTGCAGTACTCCAAACAGTTTCTGCTTCTTTGAAGATGCTCTGTCATATAAAAAATATTACAAGGAAACAGGAGCGGCTCATTGCTGAAGAAAGGGCGTAGCCGATGTATTAGAGACAAAACACAGCACAGTTGCTGCTCAAGGAGAGAAAACCTCAGGAAGGAATTTCCACTGCTGGGCTTGGTGGGAGGCTTGCCAAGTGTCTAAGGAAGTTCAGAGACTGCATGGAATGCCCTTCCTCCAGTTAACTCTTGCCAGCACTAGACGGTCCTTTCTTACACAGCTTTGCTTTTGAGATGGAATTTTGACCCTCTTGGGGAGCTTTCCAGCTCACACAGTTAGCCTTCTCCTTCCCTGAGCGTCTGATCAGAGGAAAGCCTTTGCTGAGAGCTCGGGGCACTGAGGTTGTGTACCCTGTGGTGCCCTGCTTGGCCACGGCTCCCAGCCTCATTTCTGGCCGTAATAGCCTATTCTCTTCTTCCCTCACACAGTGTGTTTAGAAGAGAGCTCAGAGAGAAACAAAAGATTTATTGATCAACCAGACTGCATTAAATTCAGTTTGCTCTGTTGACTTCTTGGGATCCTTTAAGATGCTCTTTAGCTTTTTTCTCTTTTTCCACTTAAGGAAAAAGTGGGCAGGAATCTTCAGAACCCTTGGCTTGAATCCAGCGAGGCCGGATTGTGTTCTGGCCGGCTCTGTTCTTCTGTTTATTTTCGTGGAGTTCTTTGCTGGACTCTCAAGTTTCAACTGTTAGAGTTTAATGTTAAACATAACATTTGCAGAAATTTGCTATTCTGCATGGAAACCAACCTTCCCCCCTGCCTAGCTCCTAGGGGACAGGTTAAGCATGCAGCAAGCGGGCCAATTTTCTGGTTGTTGATGGTTTAATATCATCGTTACTGGTGACTCTGAAACAGCGTTTCGGTTGCTAGCCCGAGGCTGCTGATGGAAGCCAGTGATGTTCCCCTTTCTCCCTCTCTCCCCTGCCTCACGTCAGATGCACACGGGTGACGGGAGCGCCTCTGACAGCGCATGGGGAACTGGAAACCGGAGGCCCGCGAGGGTTCCTGTTGGTCCCAAGTGTAATTTCGTGGTTCACTGTCCCCTGGAGCCGTCGGGTTCCCACTGTCGTTTCCATGGTGGGTTGGCTGGTGCTGGAGCTGGCAGGGCACTTGACGGAGGCCTCCCATTGCCGGCACGCCCATCCCGCCCTGGTGCTGTCTTTGGGACTCGGAATTAACAAGAAACCGAAAGGAAAGTCTGACTTTCCAAACAGTTGTTCCTTCCTCCAGTTTAAAAATTTCTGCTAGAAGGCTTACTTACACCCCAGCTGAGATTGTGTGTGTGTGTGTGTGTATGTGTGTGTGTGTATGTGTGTGTGTGTAGAGGAAGCACAGGAAGGGAGAGGGGGTGTTCATTCATTCATGTGGTACACAAACCTGTACCTTCTAGATAGGTTATTTCCCTGTTCGGGAATTTCCATAGGTAAATAGCAGTGTCTTCATCTGGAATTTGAGGCACTCTGAAAAGTCTTTAAGCATCCTTTACAATCACAAGCTTGCTTTCTGCTTAAGAGTGCATTTGCTTACTGTTTTCCAGAAATACAGCTTTTGCCCTCCAAATTACTGTTTCTCAAAATGTGATTTGTGCAATGCCTACATCAGAATCACCTGGGGTATTTACTAGAAACAGAGATTCCTGGGTTTCATCCCAGACCTGCTGAATCAGAACCTCTAGTGACAGGGTACAGACCGCTGCCTTCCAGCAGTGCTTCCTGATGTCTGAGGCATGGTCACACCAGACTGCTTTTTCTGAATGTTCTCTTTTCGATTCCCCATCTGCCTATTCATGTCCCTTTGAGACAAGTGACTTTTCTGTAAGCACTCATGGTATTTTTTTTTTCCAGTGCGTTTTCATCTTCTGCTTTTCATTATAGCAGCTTTGCTCCCAAGCTGTATCTAGTTCCTGAAGGGGAAAGCCATGCCTCATTCACACATGTATGTGCCTCACACACCTCTGTGCCCAGTGAGGACTCTGAAAGTGTCCAGTGAGTGAATGGTTTAGTCCTAGGATCAGATTTTTATTATACCTACTAAACTTTGGGTATTAGTTTTTTTTCTGTTTAAATACCAGATATGCCTGCTCTGTTCGTGATACGAGCTTTTAAGCTTTTCACGTCTAAGCATGTTTTCATGACGTAAGTATTCTCTCTAGCCTTAGCTTGTGTTCACCATCTCCTTTGGTAATCTAATATCCTTGAAAGAGACGTTACCTGGTTTTCATTTTTGCATATCCTTGTATGACTCACCTGGGATTTTATCCAAGTATACTGTGTGGGTCTTCTCTGCTTTGAGCAGTAGAAATAGCTGTCTGTCTTCTGCCTGTTGCAGAAATGTTTTTACATTTCCTTGTTTGTCCTACTAGTCTGGTGCTTTTGTGCTTAGTTGCTCAGTCGTGTCCAAGTCTTTGCGATCCCATGGACCACCAAGCTCCTCGGTCCATGGGATTCTCCAGACAAGAACACTGGCGTGGGTAGGCATTCCCTTCTCCAGGATAGTGTGGTGGTTAGTATTAAACATCCTTCGAATAGTATCGTGATGAAATTGGCTAACTATGGGCAGATCTGTTGGTGAGAAAATGACAAAATGTAGTCGTGGATAAAGCGAGAAACTGTTTGATGAGATGTTTACCTGTAACCTACCTTGTTGTTGTTGTTGTCTTGCCAGTTTATGAAAGAATCAGAAAGTGACAGCTTTATGCCACTTACAACTTCCTGTTTTCACGAGTTTAGATCGTGCAGAGCTTCTGTAATCTAGTGACTGCTACGTCCACGTGGTTTCCGTCTTGCGGTTTGGGGTGGTCCCCTGTGTGGTGTGATCCCTGGATTTGCAGCAGCCTGCTCCGGCATGCTGCCCCTCCCTTGCTGTGGACCGGAACCCTGTCTTGTCGGCTGTTGTGTCCATAGGGTTAATGAGTCTAGGATTTGGCACAGAGGAAGTAACCAAAAATGCCTCTTGTTTGAATTATTCTTGAAAGGGAGGATTAAAGTAAAAATTTCTCTCTTTAAGGAATGCTCTAATTTGCCCTTGCAGCAGCACGTCCATTGTAATTATTGCCCACACTTGAGTGTTCCTTATTTCCTTGTTGGTTATTTTGGAAAAATTATGTCTGTGTGTTGTAGGTTTGGTTTAATTATTTGTCATTTTTAACATTTGCGGCAGTTCTTAAGAAAATGTTGCTCTGATCCTTCTGTGGCCTGTTTTCTAGTCCTATGCTTGTTTTGCATATACTGACAGTCATTTACAGTGATGAGGACTAAGGTGGGGTGGTTTCATTTTGCTCAAATGTTGAGAAGCCGGTTCAGTTCAGTTCCGTTGCTCAGTTGTGTCTGACTCCTTGCAACCCCATGGACTGGAGCACACCAGACCTCCCTGTCCATCACCAACTCCCGGAGTTTACCCAAACTCCTATCCATCGAGTTGGTGATGCCATCCAACCATCTCATCCTTTGTCGTCCCCTTCTCCTCCCACCTTCAATCTTTCCCAGCATCAGAGTCTTTTCAAATGAGTCAGCTCTTCACATCAGGTGGCCAAAGGATTGGAGTTTCAGCTTCAACATCAGCCCTTCCAATGAACACTCAGGACTAATCTTGTTTAGGATGGACTGGTTGGATCTCCTTGCAGCCCAAGGGACTCTCAAGAGTCATCTCCAGCACCACAGTTCAAAAGCATCAAGTCTTTGGCGCTCAGCTTTCTTTATAGTCCAACTCACATCCGTACATGACTACTGGAAAAACTATAGCTTTGACTGGATGGACCTTTGTTGGCAAAGTAATGTCTCTGCTTTTTAAATATGCTGTCTAGGTTGGTCATAACTTTCCTTCAAAGGAGCAAGCATCTTTTAATTTCATGGCTGCAATCACCATCTGCAGTGATTTTGGAACGCCCAAAAATAAAGTCTCTCACTGTTTACCCATCTGTTTGTTGAGAAGCTGGTAGTGTCTCCATTAGCATTAGTTGCGCTGAACTTCCCAGGAGGACCCTAGTGGGTCCTAACCATGGACAAAGCCAGCGGGCTACCCAGGCTTCGGAACAGAATGTTGTGTGTAAGTTCATGTGGCTTCGTTTCCGAAGTTGTAAAGGAACAGCAGGGAAAAGTGCCGCCCTAAGAAATGAATGGAAAAGTCACCAGTGAGAGTTCGGTGCCAGGGCAGCACAACTCGGGCGTGGAGAGGAGCGTGAGGCTCCGAGGGGCCGGGTCGTGCTTTCTGAAGTGGAGGTTCCCAGGGACCCAGATGCGTCTCAGGCCACACGACTCAGGTGAGTTGAGAAGACGTGGGGCAAAAGGCGTTCTCTCTTTTCTTCATCATCCAGGAGAGAAGCTCTTAAGTGTCTGTCGAATTATTTTTCTTTCTTATAAAAATAAGTATAGCATGTCCAGGTTTACCTATATCATTCCTGGACTGGGGCAAAAATCTTATTAAAACAGGGTGTGGGAGTAAGTCCTTAAGCCAGCACCGTTTCACACGGAAGGAGTTGGAGTTGGAGGGGTCTGGAGGGCGAGCAGGAAGCCGCTGAGTGGCGTCTCTTTCACTCGTTGACATAACTAACGTTTTTCTCGGAGAGAGGCCCTCAGTGCTCGTTTTACACCCTTCCCAAGATTTGCTCTTCTAAAGCTAAAAGAGGAAGTTGCTCTGTCAGACTAATAGTTTTATTAAACATTTTGCAGACACAAGGCCGCAAGGCGGGCTGTTAGGAAGAACAAAAAATACAGGCATTTGATTTTTTAAATTCTCTTGGGGAAAAAAAGGGAAACAGTAAATGCAACTCGCTTTGACCCGAGCCTTTTTCTTCGTCTGTTTTACTGGAACAACACCATACTTTTCTCTTTTTATTGTCTTCCCCTAGTGCATGAAATTTATTTAAATTGAATAGAAATCCAAGTGGATGGTTTATTTGATAAATGGTATTGGCATATTTAGTTACCAGAAAAACAAAAAAAAAGCAACTTGGACCTCCATCAAACATAAATATTAGGTGAACTAAAAATCTAAATGTAAAAAATAAATAGATATTAGAAGGAAATACAGGAGAATATTTGTGCCACTTTGGGGTAAGAGGACCTTCTCAAGCAAGGTGAAAAACATAGATTCCATAAAGGAAAAAGTTGCCAAGTTTGAACAAATAAAATTACTGTGTGGCTGAAGTCAGCATTAGCAGAGGGAAAAACGAAGCCGTAGGCTGGAGTGTCATGCGACTCATGTGGAGCACACAGCACCAAGTGGCACGTAGTGTTCAGGGAGCTCCTACAAATTAATACGTGGAAGAACAACCCAGGAGAAAAATGGTCAAAAGAATATGACTGTATCTCAAAGAAGGTGAACTTCACAAAAAGGTGAACTTCATTGAGAAAGAGCAGTTGAAATGAGCTGGTACAGCTTTTTGCCCATCAGATTAGCAGCAAAGCCAACATTAGCAAAGGAGAAGGCAATGGCACCCCACTCCAGCACTCTTGCCTGGAAAATCCCATGGACGGAGGAGCCTGGTGGGCTGCAGTCCGTGGTGTTGCTAGGAGTTGGACACAACTGAACGACTTCACTTTCACTTTTCACTTCCATGCATTGGAGAAGGAAATGGCAACCCACTCCAGTGTTCTTGCCTGGAGAATCCCAGGGACGGGGGAGCCTGGTGGGCTGCAGTCCATGGTGTCGCTAGGAGTTGGACACGACTGAACGACTTCACTTTCACTTTTCACTTTCATGCATTGGAGAAGGAAATGGCAACCCACTCCAGTGTTCTTGCCTGGAGAATGCCAGGGATGGGGGAGCCTGGTGGGCTGCCATCCATGGGGTCACACAGAGATGGACACGGCTGACGACTGACGTAACATTACCAAAGGCAGCTAACGTTAAAGGTAGCGGGGACAGTGCAGAAAGAAACGCTCTCCGACTGGGAGTGTGAATTTCTACAACTTTTGCTATTTTTTCCTGTATGTATTAATAAAATAAGTATATAGTGGGAGATACAAACTCTTAGGTGTAAGATAGACTCAAAGATGTACAACACAGGGAATGCAGCCAATACTTTGTAATAACTATGAATGGAAAGTCACCTTTAAAAGTTGTATAAAAATGAGAAAATTAAAAAGTGTTTCATTGTACATACTCATAGACCCATCAGTTATATTTTTAGAAATACAGGTTCACAATCTCTAATCCAAAACTCTTGAGGCTATTTGTGGCTCAGATTTCAGAGATTTTCAAAGCTCATACGGTACCTATACTGTATAATATATAACACCTAGCTCAAAGTTTGGGAAAACACTCCATAAGCNTAAGCCAGCACCGTTTCACACGGAAGGAGTTGGAGTTGGAGGGGTCTGGAGGGCGAGCAGGAAGCCGCTGAGTGGCGTCTCTTTCACTCGTTGACATAACTAACGTTTTTCTCGGAGAGAGGCCCTCAGTGCTCGTTTTACACCCTTCCCAAGATTTGCTCTTCTAAAGCTAAAAGAGGAAGTTGCTCTGTCAGACTAATAGTTTTATTAAACATTTTGCTGACACAAGGCCACAAGGCGGGCTGTTAGGAAGAACAAAAAATACAGGCATTTGATTTTTTAAATTCTCTTGGGGAAAAAAAGGGAAACAGTAAATGCAACTCGCTTTGACCCGAGCCTTTTTCTTCGTCTGTTTTACTGGAACAACACCATACTTTTCTCTTTTTATTGTCTTCCCCTAGTGCATGAAATTTATTTAAATTGAATAGAAATCCAAGTGGATGGTTTATTTGATAAATGGTATTGGCATATTTAGTTACCAGAAAAACAAAAAAAAAGCAACTTGGACCTCCATCAAACATAAATATTAGGTGAACTAAAAATCTAAATGTAAAAAATAAATAGATATTAGAAGGAAATACAGGAGAATATTTGTGCCACTTTGGGGTAAGAGGACCTTCTCAAGCAAGGTGAAAAACATAGATTCCATAAAGGAAAAAGTTGCCAAGTTTGAACAAATAAAATTACTGTGTGGCTGAAGTCAGCATTAGCAGAGGGAAAAACGAAGCCGTAGGCTGGAGTGTCATGCGACTCATGTGGAGCACACAGCACCAAGTGGCACGTAGTGTTCAGGGAGCTCCTACAAATTAATACGTGGAAGAACAACCCAGGAGAAAAATGGTCAAAAGAATATGACTGTATCTCAAAGAAGGTGAACTTCACAAAAAGGTGAACTTCATTGAGAAAGAGCAGTTGAAATGAGCTGGTACAGCTTTTTGCCCATCAGATTAGCAGCAAAGCCAACATTAGCAAAGGAGAAGGCAATGGCACCCCACTCCAGCACTCTTGCCTGGAAAATCCCATGGACGGAGGAGCCTGGTGGGCTGCAGTCCGTGGTGTTGCTAGGAGTTGGACACAACTGAACGACTTCACTTTCACTTTTCACTTCCATGCATTGGAGAAGGAAATGGCAACCCACTCCAGTGTTCTTGCCTGGAGAATCCCAGGGACGGGGGAGCCTGGTGGGCTGCAGTCCATGGTGTCGCTAGGAGTTGGACACGACTGAACGACTTCACTTTCACTTTTCACTTTCATGCATTGGAGAAGGAAATGGCAACCCACTCCAGTGTTCTTGCCTGGAGAATGCCAGGGATGGGGGAGCCTGGTGGGCTGCCATCCATGGGGTCACACAGAGATGGACACGGCTGACGACTGACGTAACATTACCAAAGGCAGCTAACGTTAAAGGTAGCGGGGACAGTGCAGAAAGAAACGCTCTCCGACTGGGAGTGTGAATTTCTACAACTTTTGCTATTTTTTCCTGTATGTATTAATAAAATAAGTATATAGTGGGAGATACAAACTCTTAGGTGTAAGATAGACTCAAAGATGTACAACACAGGGAATGCAGCCAATACTTTGTAATAACTGTGAATGGAAAGTCACCTTTAAAAGTTGTATAAAAATGAGAAAATTAAAAAGTGTTTCATTGTACATACTCATAGACCCATCAGTTATATTTTTAGAAATACAGGTTCACAATCTCTAATCCAAAACTCTTGAGGCTATTTGTGGCTCAGATTTCAGAGATTTTCAAAGCTCATACGGTACCTATACTGTATAATATATAACACCTAGCTCAAAGTTTGGGAAAACACTCCATAAGCAAACACCTTTGTATTTCTAAGGGAACAACAGATGAATATTCGCATCAGTTTAGATCATTTTTGCCACCACATGAATCAAAGAAAAATCTCTCAATTTTTAGAGCTTGTTGGGTTACAGAAATATCCATGGCATTGGGCAGCCATAAACGCTGCAAAATAAAGACCACTGATGCACAAATAGGCTGAATTATTTCTGCCAGCAAACAACGGGGTGGCCGGCGTTGGCCGGCGGAGCAGTGGAGTAAAAGGTGGCGCTCTTGTGCCGTCGGAAGACTGAGTCAGCCTTCAAGGTGTCGACGCAGAAAGGCGAGCTGCTTGTATCAGGTGAGAAAGCAAGTTGGAGAAGTGTGTGGTATAATCCCTCTCAACAAGTAGGGAGGGAGGTTATCTCCAGTGTATTCGTGTGTGTGTTTCAGAAGGAAGAAAGCTTTGGAGGGATGTATACCCACTCTGTTCACTGGTTATCTCAGGAGGGTGAGGTTTGGAAGGAAGTAGGGCTCTCCTGGTGGCTCAGGTGGTAAAGAACCCACCTGCAATGCAGGAGACCCAGGGTCAGTCTCTGGGTTGGGAAGATTTCCCTGGAGGCGGGCATGGCAGCCCACTATAGTATTCTCGCCTGGGCAGTCCCATGGACAGAGGAGCCTGGCGGGCCGCAGGATCACACATGACTGAGCGACTCTACCACTGCTCTTGTCTGGAGAATCCCATGGCGAGAGGAGCCTGGCAGGCCACAGTCTGTGGGGTCCCAGAGTCATGGGGTTGCAGGGTCACGGGGTCACAGAGTGACACATTACAGAGCAACTGAGCACCCTTGGGAGGCTGTTAACATTTGTTTACCTGTTTCTCAAGTTTGTTAAAATGGGTACCTGTTATTTTGGTGACCAGATAAAAGCACTTTTTCCCTTAGAAGTGAATGTAGCTTGTATTATAGAGCACTGGCAGCTGGCACTCTTCATTAAGATGCAGCCTCTCCAGACCACAGGGGAGCCTGCTTTTCATAATTAATAATTAATGGTAAGCAGGGGACTAAGCCTGGAGTTACGCTTACGGCTCCAGCCCTCAAGCAGGGCCTTCATTACTCAATACTGAAGCCTAATAATTTCCAACCTGTATTAGCCTGTCCCCCTACAGGGAAAAAAACAAGTTAAGCTCGAACTGTTACCATGAAACGGAAATCTAGCCTCCCAGGGAACCTTTTTATAATTGACCCACTTGTGGGGAATAATAACTCCAGAAAGTAATATTGATTTTTCTTTAACTCGTTGAGTAAGACAGATGCAGTTTCCTCTTCATAAGTGCAGTGTGTGACACTCATTTTAAACACAAATGTGTTTAAAAATAGAACTGTTTCCACCATACTGTCATTTTATTTTACAGTCAAGTTTTCCTAGTACCTTAGTTTTTCCTTTCTTAGTACCCTTAGTTCCTTACTAAAGATTTAGATGGATCTAAAGCTCAGACAGTTATCATGCTGTTTATCTGGTTTTATTTCCTCAATTAATATGGACTTCAACTCAGACACAGACCCTTGTATGTAAATCTTTGAGTGTGGGTGGACTGAATGGATAGAGGCTGAGAAAGGAGGAAAGATGAAGCAAGTCTATGATAGTAATAAAGCAAGCCCAGGCCAGGGAGGTGTATGAGAATTGGTAGCATTTGTGTACTTGTTTTTCTCATCTGTGATGTCTTAAAACGTTTATTTGCCTTTTCTTTCCTGCCCTTGGAAAACATGACTTCTCTTTATTTTCTAAGGAGTACTTGCTCTCAGGCAGTTTTTCTAGAGGCCAAAACAAAATCAGCTGGTAGATCTGTTTGTAAAATCTGCTGTTGTTATTCAGTCACTCAGTCGTGTCCAACTCTCTGTGACCCCATGGACTGCAGCACATCAGGCTTCCCTGTCCTTCACTATCTCCCAGAGTTTGCCCAGACTCATGTCCATTGAGTCGGTGATGCCATTCAACCATTTCATCCTCTGTCGTCCTCTTCTCCTCCTGCCCTCAGTCTTTCCCAGCAATAAGGGTATTTTCCAGTGAGTCAGTTTTACGCGTCAGGTGGCCAAAGTATTGGAGTTTCAGTTTCAACATCACTCCTTGCAATGCATATTCAGGGTTGATTTCCTTTAGGATGGACTGGTCTGATTTTGCAGTCCAAGAGACTCTAATTCTCTAATACCACGATTTGAAAGCATCAGTTCTTTGCCTCTCAGCCTTTTTATAGTCCAACTCTCACATATATACACAACTACTGGAAAAACGATAGCTTTGACTATGAGGACCTTTGTTGGCAAAGTGATGTCTCTGCTTTTGAATATACTGTCTAGGTTTGTCATAGCTTTTCTTCCAAGGAACAAGCATCTTTTAATTTCATGGCTGCAGTCACCACCTGCAGTGATTTTTGGAGCTCAAAAAAATGTCACTGTCTTCACTTTTTCCCTTTCTATTAACATTTGCCATGAAGTGATGGGACCAGACACCATAATCTTAGTTTTTTTGAATGTTGAGTTTTAAGGCAAATTTTTCACTTTCTCCTTTGACCCTCATCAAGGTGCTCTTTAGTTTTTCTTCACTTTCTGCCGTTACAGTTGTATCATCTGCATGTCTGAGGTTGTTGATATTTCTCCTGACAATCTTGATTCCAGCTTGTGATTCATCTAGCCTGGCACTTTCCATGATGTACTCTGCATATAAGTTAAATAAGCAGGGTGACAATATACAGTCATACTTCTTTCCCAACTTAGAGCCGGTGCATTGTTCATGTCCCATTCTTGACCCGCATATAGGTTTCTCAGGAGATAGGTAGGGTGATCTCTGTGGATTTTCCAGTTTGTTGTGATCCACATAGTCAAAAGCTTTAGTGTAGTCAGTGAAGCAGATGTTTTTCTAGAATTCCTTTGCTTTCTCTATGATCCAATAAATATGCATAATAGAGATATAAGGAGTTGGATGCATGAATATGATGCATGTTAACATTTGGGTTTAATGTAAGAAACTAAACACCCTTTGCTTTTGTCGAGTTGGAGAGAGTAGCTTGGAAGATGTTAGCTGGGAATTTAGTGACTGAGGAACAAGATCCACTTAACGTTAAGTGAAGACTGTAACGCCGTGGCATGCTGTAGTGCTGTCTAGGTTGACCAGGAGGCTAGGCCCGAGCGGGGACAAAACGAATGGCTGCCGTTCCAACAGCAGCATTAAGCTGTGTGCCCTTCCGGCCCTGCTGTTGATAAGTTAATGGCTGAGAAGCTGGAGAGAGAAAGGCAAGGGAAGTAGGTTGAGCCCCTGGAGAGCGGAGTGCGTCTCGTGTCTGCGGGCAGCATCCTTCTTCCTGTCCTTCTGTGTCGCACTCCTGTCAGCACAGGAGCACAGATGGAAGAAACCCCGTTCCCTGCAGTGGCGCGTCTGCCCGGCGCTTGCCGTCCCTGCCTTTGACCCCCTCTCACTTCTCGGCCCCCACCCTTTGCAGATTGTCATGCATTTTGCTTAAGGATTCCTAGTTTGCAAGGGACCTTGATGATTTTTTTCTCACAAAACACGATCAGAGGCTTTTGTCTCTGTAGATGACCAAGTGTGTTTAGTTGATTGTGCTCTTGTCTGACACCTGAGATGGACACAGACGTGTGCCTGGAAACTTCAGACTAAGTCAGACCGGAGTTAACACTCACACTGCCCACCGCCATTTGCTCAATGCAGAACTGTACCGTGGAACTTCATTTGGAGAGCTAAGATCACTGTTTCTTAGAGTGGATGAATATTAACTTGATTTCTTCTCCCTACTCTGAGCTCTGTTACAGAACAAATGAACGTGAGTTATATCTCTTTTCCTTAAAATGTTTTGTTTGCTCTGTAGTAAAAGTAAAGTTGGATTCCTCAGGCTGTTGGGGGACTGGGAGTGTGGGCTGTGCCTGCGTCTGTGTGAGAGTACAGCCGGTCTCCTCAGGCTGTTGGGAACTGGGAGTGTGGGCTGTGCCTGCGTCTGTGTGAGAGTACAGCCGGTCTCCTCAGGCTGTTGGGAACTGGGAGTGTGGGCTGTGCCTGCGTCTGTGTGAGAGTACAGCCGGTCTCCTCAGGCTGTTGGGAACTGGGAGTGTGGGCTGTGCCTGCGTCTGTGTGAGAGTACAGCCGGTCTCCTCAGGCTGTTGGGAACTGGGAGTGTGGGCTGTGCCTGCGTCTGTGTGAGAGTACAGCCGGTCTCCTCAGGCTGTTGGGAACTGGGAGTGTGGGCTGTGCCTGCGTCTGTGTGAGAGTACAGCCGGTCTCCTCAGGCTGTTGGGAACTGGGAGTGTGGGCTGTGCCTGCGTCTGTGTGAGAGTACAGCCGGTCTCCTCAGGCTGTTGGGAACTGGGAGTGTGGGCTGTGCCTGCGTCTGTGTGAGAGTACAGCCGGTCTCCTCAGGCTGTTGGGAACTGGGAGTGTGGGCTGTGCCTGCGTCTGTGTGAGAGTACAGCCGGTCTCCTCAGGCTGTTGGGAACTGGGAGTGTGGGCTGTGCCTGCGTCTGTGTGAGAGTACAGCCGGTCTCCTCAGGCTGTTGGGAACTGGGAGTGTGGGCTGTGCCTGCGTGTGTGAGAGTACAGCCGGTCTCCTCAGGCTGTTGGGAACTGGGAGTGTGGGCTGTGCCTGCGTCTGTGTGAGAGTACAGCCGGTCTCCTCAGGCTGTTGGGGGACTGGGAGTGTGGGCTGTGCCTGAGTCTGTATGCGGGTGAGTGCGCATAGTGTTCACGGTGTTCATTGTCCTCCAGGGCTGACAGTGACACCCTCTGTGGGGGAAGCAAGGGTGGAAAGAGTGCTTTCCACTCACTACTCTGAGGCCATTCTTCAGCCTGTGACTTAGAATGATTAGTAATTGATGTCTGTTTACATCTAAGTCTCTAATAAAGTATAATGAGAAAGCAGGAGAGAGAAGTACTGATGTATCTACTGTGAGTAGCTTTCTTTAACCTTGGCACTGTGTGTGCGCCTGTTTGTGTGTATACCCAGCCAGGAATACTGGAGTGGGTTGCCATTCCCGTCTCCAAGGGATCTTTCCAACCCGGGGTCAAACCCTAATCTCCCACATTGCAGACAGATTCTTTACTCAGCCACCAGGGAAGCCCATACATATAACAGATTAAACACACACACACACACATACACACACACAGAGCTTCTTTTCCTACGTATCAAAAAGAATGTTTTTATTGATCAACTGATAGCTGTAATTATTATCACAATCATCTTTAAAATAATTTAATGAATCTTCCATCGTCTGATGCATGGATTTACCTCTGCTTTCCTATATTGAAGATGAATGAATTCCTGTAACTTCTTTTCAAGGATTTAATTTTATGGTTTGAGAACTGTTAACGTTAGTTTAAAAAATAAAGTTATTTAAGCTGTTTCACCAGATATGCGTTTTTCCAAAGTCAGCCAAATTTTATTTTAGAATCTGGATCTGTGCACATTTAATTACTTATCTGTCTCACCTGTTAGCCTGACAGAACTAAAAATCTTTTATTTTGTCGGAGACAGAGAGTTCTAGTCTTTTCTTCCGTAATGGTGTGGGGTCACCTTGCTCCCTCCTCTGCATTCTTTTTCAAAGGGAGGAAAGGTCATGGGCCTCTCCTGATCTCCCATATCCCTCTTCCTGAATCGTCGCCCTGAGGCATCTGTGTCACTCATTTGAAGACCAGAGGGAGGTGGTTCTAGGTGACCTTCCTTCTTATTTTCCTGGGGAGGGGTTTTTGAATTAGCAGATGCGTATAACCTGGCAGCTATCCATAGACATAAAGAAAAGGTGGACCTCTAAGAAGACTAAGGGTTAGAGTTTCCCAAACAGTTGAGTTTTACTGTGTTCTGATCAAGAACTTGAGTTCTCAGAAGCAATCATGCTTTGTTGGCTGAACAAGCCTGCTGCGTGCTGTGTTCGTTTCCGGAAGCAGTTGGGGGTGGGCTGTGCAGGGCCACCTTGGCGAGGTGGGGCCGGAGTGAGAGAGTTTTCAGGTGCTCGGACTGGGTTCAGCCCTGGAGGGTGTAGGTTCCAGGGCAGGTGTGCAGACGGAGGCCTTAGACCACATAGCTAAGTGTGTGAGTTCTAATAACCTAAAGCCTGTCACTGAAACAGATTCTCTCCTCCTGCCTTCATACACACACTTCTATGACCACCTTTGGATTCAAGTTTAGAATCCCCAGACCCCTTGGGGGACCCCTTCCGGGGCCTGACTGTGGGCTCTTGCCCGACACTTGGAGATGAATTGTCCGAGGAGACACACGGGCTGACAAAGCGAGACTTTATTGGAGAGCAGCGGGGCCAGGGAGCCCCGGAGAGCTGCTCTGCCACGCAGCTTGCGGCCTCGGGCTGCCTCACGATGGGGTTAGCTTCCAGCTTGTCCTTGACCAGTCATTCTGATCCAGTTCGCCCTGGGCCACGCAGTGCTTGGCCAAGCTGGATGTCAGAGAGGCGGGCTCTGGGATGTGGGAGGACGCGGCGTCTCCTCTGACCTTCCCGAGCTCTTCCTCTTGGTGGTGGCTTATTAGTTCCGTGCTCATTACCAGGACCTCTTGATATAAAAGAACTCAGGCAGCTGGTGCCTGTGGTGCCAGCCGGGGGGCAGTCTAGTCTGTGCCCCCCTAATGGTTCTGTGTTGGACGGGGGGCAGTCTCGTCTGTCTAGTCAGTATGTTCCCCTAGTGGTTCTGCGTTGGACCGGGGGCAGTCTAGTCCATGCCCCCCTAATGATTCTGTGTTGGACGGGGGGCAGTCTCGTCCGTCTAGTCAGTATGTTCCCCTAGCGGTTCTGCGTTGGACAGGGGGCAGTCTAGTCCATGCCCTGCTAATGGTTCTGTGTTGGACGGGGAGCAGTCTCGTCTGTCTAGTCAGTTTGTTCCCCTAGTGGTTCTGCATTGGACCGGGGGCAGTCTAGTCCATGCCCCCCTAATGGTTCTGTGTTGGACGGGGAGCAGTCTCGTCTGTCTAGTCAGTATGTTCCCCTAGCGGTTCTGCGTTGGACAGGGGGCAGTCTAGTCCATGCCCCGCAAATGGTTCTGTGTTGGACGGGGGGCAGTCTCGTCCGTGCCCCGCAATGGTTCTGTGTTGGACGGGGGGCAGTCTCGTCCGTGCCCCCCAGTGGTTCTGTGTTGGGCGGGGGGCAGTCTCGTCCGTGCCCCCCAATGGTTCTGTGTTGGGCGGGGGGCAGTCTCGTCCGTGCCCCCCAATGGTTCTGTGTTGGGCGGGGGGCAGTCTGGTCCGTGCCCCCCTAATGGTTCTGTGTTGGACGGGGGGCAGTCTTGTCCATGCCCCCTAATGGTTCTGTGTTGGGCGGGGGGCAGTCTGGTCCGTGCCCCCCTAATGGTTCTGTGTTGGACGGGGGGCAGTCTTGTCCATGCCCCCTAATGGTTCTGTGTTGGGCGGGGGGCAGTCTGGTCCGTGCCCCCCTAATGGTTCTGTGTTGGACGGGGGGCAGTCTTGTCCATGCCCCCTAATGGTTCTGTGTTGGGCGGGGGGCAGTCTGGTCCGTGCCCCCCTAATGGTTCTGTGTTGGACGGGGGGCAGTCTTGTCCATGCCCCCTAATGGTTCTGTGTTGGGCGGGGGGCAGTCTGGTCCGTGCCCCCCTAATGGTTCTGTGTTGGACGGGGGGCAGTCTTGTCCATGCCCCCTAATGGTTCTGTGTTGGGCGGGGGGCAGTCTGGTCCGTGCCCCCCTAATGGTTCTGTGTTGGACGGGGGGCAGTCTTGTCCATGCCCCCTAATGGTTCTGTGTTGGGCGGGGGGCAGTCTGGTCCGTGCCCCCCTAATGGTTCTGTGTTGGACGGGGGGCAGTCTTGTCCATGCCCCCTAATGGTTCTGTGTTGGGCGGGGGGCAGTCTGGTCCGTGCCCCCCTAATGGTTCTGTGTTGGACGGGGGGCAGTCTTGTCCATGCCCCCTAATGGTTCTGTGTTGGGCGGGGGGCAGTCTGGTCCGTGCCCCCCTAATGGTTCTGTGTTGGACGGGGGGCAGTCTTGTCCATGCCCCCTAATGGTTCTGTGTTGGGCGGGGGGCAGTCTGGTCCGTGCCCCCCTAATGGTTCTGTGTTGGACGGGGGGCAGTCTTGTCCATGCCCCCTAATGGTTCTGTGTTGGGCGGGGGGCAGTCTGGTCCGTGCCCCCCTAATGGTTCTGTGTTGGACGGGGGGCAGTCTCGTCCATCTAGTCAGTATGTTTCCCTAGCGGTTCTGCGTTGGACAGGGGGCAGTCTAGTCCATGCCCCGCTAATGGTTCTGTGTTGGACGGGGGGCAGTCTCGTCCATGCCCCGCAATGGTTCTGTGTTGGACAGGGGGCAGTCTGGTCCGTGCTCCCCTAATGGTTCTGTGTTGGAAGGGGGGCAGTCTCGTCCGTGCCCCCCAGTGGTTCTGTGTTGGAAGGGGGGCAGTCTCGTCCGTGCCCCCCAGTGGTTCTGTGCTGGACAGGGGGCAGTCTCGTCCGTGCCCCCCAGTGGTTCTGTGTTGGGCGGGGGCAAGTCTCGTCCGTGCCCCCCAATGGTTCTGTGTTGGACGGGGGGCAGTCTCGTCCGTGCCCCCCAATGCTTCTGTGTTGGACGGGGGGCAGTTTCGTCAGTCTAGTCAGTATGTTCCCCTAGCGGTTCTGTGTTGGACGGGGGGCAGTCTCGTCCGTGCCCCCCAATGGTTCTGTGTTGGGCGGGGGGCAGTCTGGTCCGTGCCCCCCTAATGGTTCTGTGTTGGACGGGGAGCAGTCTCGTCTGTCTAGTCAGTATGTTCCCCTAGCGGTTCTGCGTTGGACAGGGGGCAGTCTAGTCCATGCCCCGCTAATGGTTCTGTGTTGGACGGGGGGCAGTCTCGTCTGTCTAGTCAGTATGCTCCCCTAGCGGTTCTGCGTTGGACAGGGGGCAGTCTAGTCCATGCCCCGCTAATGGTTCTGTGTTGGACGGGGGGCAGTCTCGTCCGTGTCCCCCAATGGTTCTGTGTAGGACGGGGGGCAGTCTAGTCCGTGCTCCCCTAGCGGTTCTGTGTTGGACAGGGGGCAGTCTCATCCGTGCCCCCCAATGGTTCTGTGTTGGCCCCCAATGGTTCTGTGTTGGACGGGGGGCAGTCTAGTCCGTGCTCCCCTAGTGGTTCTGTGTTGGACAGGGGGCAGTCTCATCCGTGCCCCCCAATGGTTCTGTGTTGGATGGGGGGCAATCTCATCTGTCTAGTCAGTATGTTCCCCTAATGGTTCTGCGTTGGACAGGGGGCAGTCTAGTCCATGCCCCCCAATGGTTCTGTGTTGGACGGGGGGCAATCTCATCCGTCTAGTCAGTATATTCCCTTAATGGTTCTATGTTGGGCGGGGGGCAGTCTCGTCCGTGCCCCCCAATGGTTCTGTGTTGGGCGGGGGGCAGTCTCGTCCGTGCCCCCCAATGGTTCTGTGTTGGGTGGGAGGCAGTCTCGTCCATGCCCCCCAGTGGTTCTGTGTTGGATGGGGGGCAGTCTCGTCCGTGCGCTCTCCTAGCAGTTCTGCGTTGGCTGTGGCAGCCCGGGGAGCCCGGCGTGGTGGCCCGAGCCTCCTCTCCTGCCTCCAGCTCCGCCCCGCACCCTGCAGGGACCAGGACCCCACAGCCCGTGGGCCCCGGCTCCGTCCGCACCTTGGGCTATGGGCACAGTGTCCTGGGCGGGTGGGCCTATGGGAGAGGCCCGCATGAGCACTGAACAAAGTCTCCTCCTTGGAAGAAAAGCAATGCCAAACCTAGACAGGCTTACTAAAACGCAGAGGCGTCACTTTACTGACTTAGCGGTTCTGCGTTGGACAGGGGGCAGTCTAGTCCATGCCCCGCAAATGGTTCTGTGTTGGACGGGGGGCAGTCTCGTCCGTGCCCCGCAATGGTTCTGTGTTGGACGGGGGGCAGTCTCGTCCGTGCCCCCCAGTGGTTCTGTGTTGGGCGGGGGGCAGTCTAGTCCGTTCCCCCCTAATGGTTCTGTGTTGGACAGGGGCAGTCTCATCAGTGCCCCCCACTGGTTCTGTGTTGGATGGGGGGCAATCTCATCTGTCTAGTCAGTATGTTCCCCTAATGGTTCTGCGTTGGACAGGGGGCAGTCTAGTCCATGCCCCCCAATGGTTCTGTGTTGGACGGGGGGCAATCTCATCCGTCTAGTCAGTATATTCCCTTAATGGTTCTATGTTGGGCGGGGGGCAGTCTCGTCCGTGCCCCCCAATGGTTCTGTGTTGGGCGGGGGGCAGTCTCGTCCGTGCCCCCCAATGGTTCTGTGTTGGGTGGGAGGCAGTCTCGTCCATGCCCCCCAGTGGTTCTGTGTTGGATGGGGGGCAGTCTCGTCCGTGCGCTCTCCTAGCAGTTCTGCGTTGGCTGTGGCAGCCCGGGGAGCCCGGCGTGGTGGCCCGAGCCTCCTCTCCTGCCTCCAGCTCCGCCCCGCACCCTGCAGGGACCAGGACCCCACAGCCCGTGGGCCCCGGCTCCGTCCGCACCTTGGGCTATGGGCACAGTGTCCTGGGCGGGTGGGCCTATGGGAGAGGCCCGCATGAGCACTGAACAAAGTCTCCTCCTTGGAAGAAAAGCAATGCCAAACCTAGACAGGCTTACTAAAACGCAGAGGCGTCACTTTACTGACAAAAATCTGTACAGTCAAAGCTGTGGTTTTTCCAGTAGTCATGTACGGATATGAGAGTTGGGCCATAAAGAAGGCTGAGCCCAAAGAGTTGATGCTTTCAGACTGTGGTGTTGGAGAAGACTCTTGAGAGTCCCTTGGACAGCAGGGATATCAAACCAGTCGACCCTGAGTATTCACTGAAAGGACTGATGCTGATACTGAAGCTCCAGTACTTTGACCACCTAATGCAAAGAGCTGACTGGTTGGAAAAGACCCTGATGCTAGGAAAGACGTAGGACGGGAGGTGAACGGGGCAGTAGAGGATGCGCTGGTTGGATGGCATCACTGCTTCAGTGGACGAGAGTTTGCGCCCACTCTGGGAGGCCTGGCGTGCTGCACTTCATCGGGTCGCAGAGAGTCAGACACAACTTAGCAAATGAAAAACCACAAAATCAAAATGACCAGTTCTGAAAAATTGATAGAACTTACATGTACTGAGTCTTTGCAACCCAGTGTGTGTGTTATGACTAGAGAAACACGTCAGTTTGGACTGGTCCCGTTGCAGGTGCCCAGGAACCACCTGAATGGACAGGTGCTGCGCCAGGCAGCACAGCTCTGGCGGGAGGGAGCCTGCACTCCTTGTTATGCAGGGACTCCGTCCTGTAATTATCATCATTATCTTTTCTCTTCCACTCGAGTTTGTCAGCTGCCTTCTACTCACTCAGCTCACTAATGACTTCCTCTCCTCTCAACAATGGTGTGGTCCTAGTACACTTGTTTGTATAGATGAATATACCTTTCCCCCCATTAGTGAGAAATACTTCCCAAAAGCCGGTGATTCCATTTTCCATCGTGAGTAATTACTGGAATTGTAATCCTTCCATTCTCCACTTTCTGAAGTCTTTGTGCTATATTATGTTGGATAATGTTCAGGATTTTTTCCTTCATAGAAGAACTTCTTAAAAAACAGTTTAGTTTAATTTCATGCATATTTTAAAACTGTGGCCAGTTCTGCCAAAGGAGGGAACACATCTAGACAGCAGGGTACTGTCTTTGTTTGGACTGGAGCAGCAGTTTTATCTATTTCAGGACAAAGTTGCCAGAATTAGAAGGGGAAAAAAAAGCATCTAGTTAAATTTGAATTTCAGAAAAACAAAGAATATATATTTTTTAGCATAAGTAAGTCTCATGCAACATTTGAGACATACTAAAAAATATTTTTTGTTTGTCTGAAATAGAAATTTAACTGGAGCCCTGTATTTTATGTGGCAACTTTATCTCAGAATTCTTTTACTGTCTCAAAAATTGAGGACCCTAAACAACTTTTTTTCCTGTGGATTAAGCTGTTGATATTTACTATATTAGAAATTTAAGCTGAAAAATATTTTAATGTGTAATTAATTTAGAAAACAAATAGATGCCATTCTTGTTAACATATGTATTTTTTATGAAAAATAACTACCTTCTAAAACAAAAAAAAAATAGAAGAATATCATTGTTTTATGTTGTTGCAGATCTTTTAAATCCTGGCTTAGTCAAAGACAATTGGATTCTCGAGTCTGTTTCTGCTTCTAAATAGGTGTGCTCTCACAGAGATGCGTGCCGCCTGGAAACCTCCCCTGGACATTTGGGAGGAAAGGAGAGTGACAAGAGACAAATGACACCTTAGTGTTGTTTTGAACATAATTTGAGCTTGAGAATCCCCTGAGAGGGTTTTAAGGACCTCTTCCATTGCCCCCCAACTTTGCTTTGAGAACTCCTGGGCTGGGAAGAATAGACCCTGTAATTCCAGCTTGTGTCACATAGATCATGGATAGTCAGAATAGAGGATGAACATTCTCTTTCAAGAAAGACTAAGGAGTCAAATGGTAAAATACAAAAATGTTTTAGTTATTATTTAAGTTTAACAGTAATTCTTAAGCTTTCTTTTTTACTTTAAACTTACTCTGTCATCCAAGAAAATCACTGTCAATCTGTCAGATATGTACATTGTCAGGTTTCTATCTAGAATAAAATGTATATAGCTATTTAGAGCAAAGCTTTACATTTTTTATTTATAATTTAGTAAAGAAGTCACATGACAGTTTTTTAAAAATGTTGACTGGATTGAATTGAGTTTATTTTTAAGATACTGTGTCTGTTTTAGGCATTGTACACCTTGCTCAGACTTTAGGCATGGCCAGTTTTTAAAATAATTGACATAATGCAATAGCTAATCGGATTTGCTTCTCAATAGAAAATGTGGATCATGGCATCCGGTCCCATCACTTCATGGCAAATTGATGGGGAAACAGTGGAAACAGTGTCAGACTTTATTTTTTTGGGCTCCAGAATCACTGCAGATGGTGATTGCAGCCATGAAATTAAAAGACGCTTACTCCTTGGAAGAAAAGTTATGACCAACCTAGACAGCATATTCAAAAGCAGAGACATTACTTTGCCGACTAAAGTCCATCTAGTCAAGGCTCTGGTTTTTCCTGTGGTCATGTATGGATGTGAGAGTTGGACTGTGAAGAAGGCTGAGCGCCGAAGAATTGATGCTTTTGAACTGTGGTGTTGGAGAAGACTCTTGAGAGTCCCTTGGACTGCAAGGAGATCCAACCAGTCCATTCTGAAGGAGATCAGCCCTGGGATTTCTTTGGAAGGAATGATGCTAAAGCTGAAACTCCAGTACTCTGGCCACCTCATGCGAAGAATTGACTCACTGGAAAAGACTCTGATGCTGGGAGGGATTGGGGGCAGGAGGAGAAGGGGATGACAGAGGGTGAGATGGCTGTATGGCATCACTGACTCAATGGACATGAGTCTGAGTGAACTCCGGGAGTTGGTGATGGACAGGGAGGCCTGGCGTGCTGCAATTCATGGGGTCGCAAAGAGACATGACTGAGCGACTGAACTGAACCGAGAAAATGTGTAGAGGCTGGCAAAGAGCCAAACGTGAGAATTTAGAGATGACTTCTTGAATTGCTTTAATTGCTTGGACAACTGAGAAAATGAAAGAGCCATTAACAAAAATAGAACAGGAGGAAGTGCTGGTCTGGGATAAAGATGGTAAGTTCAGTTTTGGGCTGGAGGTGCTGTTGGCAGGGGTCAGGGGAGAGGAGAGGGGCTGTGACAGGTTAGAGAGCATTGTCCACGGAGCAGGGAAGCAGCGCCAAGGAAGGCAGGGCAAAGAGAGAAGAAGAGACTGACGAGGACCAGATCTGTGACGCCTGGCTGTGCGATGGGCAGGAGGAAAGGAGAGAAGGCCTGGAGAGAGCTGTGGACTTGCCAGGTGGCTCCGTGGCGAAGATCCTGCCTGCAATGCAGGAGACGAGGCTTTCATCCTTGGATGGGGAAGATCCCCTGGAGAGGGAAACGACAACCCATCCCAGTGTTCTTGCCTGGGGAATCCCATGGACAGAGGAGCCTGGTGGGCTACAGTCCACGGGGTCCCAAAGTCAGACATGACTGAGCGACTCAACAGTAACAGCAGGAAGAGGCAGTGAGGAAAATGTGGTTGGAGTGGGGTGAGCAGAGCTCCTCCGGGAAGGCTGTGTGGCCTGCAGGGTTGAGTGTGGGACTGAGATGGGGAGTGGCGGCTGGCTCTTCAGCTTGGAACTGCAGAGCTGGGCACTGCAGAGAGAGGGTGGTTTTGATAGATTGGGAAGGTTTTTTTTATTATTTCAGGTTTGGGTTTTTGACTTGTCTGGGAAATCGTAAAGAACTTTTCCTTCCTCTCTGTTACTCACACAGGTGTCAATGAAGCCAGCCAAGGTGAAGCTGAAAGTCTCCCTCCAGCAAACTCACCTCCTCAGATGCTCAGCCTTGTTTTAGAGCGACTGGTTTTTTTTATTATTTCAGGTTTGGGTTTTTGACTTGTCTGGGAAATCGTAAAGAACTTTTCCTTCCTCTCTGTTACTGACACAGGTGTCAATGAAGCCAGCCAAGGTGAAGCTGAAAGTCTCCCTCCAGCAAACTCACCTCCTCAGATGCTCAGCCTTGTTTTAGAGCGACCCGTGCTTTAAACAGAACCGTTCTCTTCTAGGTGGAGCACGCCACCAGCTCTGTTGGCTCACCCTGTGCGGACTCTGCTCCGCTGAGTTAGAGTCGGACTAGATTCTCTCTAAGGCGGTGCTGAGGTCATGTGCTGTGACGCATCTGTGACATCAGTCTTTCCTTTCTGTTTTGTTTTTGTGATAGGTTCACCAAGTTGAAGAGTCTTAACCTTTCCAATAACCGTTTAGGGGACTTCCCAATAGCAGTCTGCAATATTCCGACCCTGGCTGAGCTCAACGTGTCGTGCAATGCCCTCCAAGCCGTCCCGGCCGCCGTGGGAGCAATGCACAAGTAGGTTCTCCAGCCTCCCTACAGGGCCCCCCAGGCCCCGCCCAGGACGCTGCGCTGGGGCCATCCACAGGAGGCTAGGCAGCCTGCCGTGCTGGGCGTAGACGCCTCTGCCCCAAATCAGGAGGTCATGCTCTTGTGTAGAGTTCATTTCGTAGCTTCTTTGAGAATCTTGTAAAAAATTAAAGTATCCTCGTTAGAACCAGTGATCCCTCCAGATAAATGTGTCTAAATATAGGAGGAGGGGTTACTTTCTCATTTCCTGAGTTATGTTGAATTCTAAGGCTTAGAAATTAGGTTTTGTTTTTTTTTTTTAACATATGTGCTTCCAGTTTTATTAAGTGAAACTACTTAAAATCTTACACATGCTCATTATGAAAGTGAGTGTTAGTTGCTCAGTTGTGTCCAGCTCTTTGCAACCCCAGGGACTGTAGCCCGCCAGGCTCCTCTGTCCATGGAATTCTCCAGGCAAGAATACTGGAGTGGGTTGCCATTTCCTCCTCCAGGGGACCTTCGCAACCCAGGGATCAAACTTGGGTCTCCTGCATTGCAGGCAGGTTCTTTACCAGGAATATAAATACTGTGAAATACTATAGCAAATAAAACAATAAATATTTTAGAAGCTCCCTAAATCCTACTATCTAAAAATCTTTATTACCAATATTAGTAAAATATTATGGGATACATTTTTCTTTTCATTTATACAGAGAGAAGGATGGATGTACAGATGAAAAGTAATATCTCGGTATTTATATTTCTTTTAGGAGAAAAGTACAGAATCTTCTCATGTTTAAAAGTCAGACTTAGAAGTTAATTTTTTAAAATAACAATGAAAGATGAGGATTTAAGCTGATTGACATTGCAGTCAGCTTGTGGTGTTACCATTTATGCCTATCCAGGTTCACAGAATTGGTCGTAATTTTCGTTTTCAATAAAAGATTAAGATGCTTGTCTCTGATCTTTTCTCTCTGGTGTATTATCACCTCAGGCCCTGCCCTTAGCATTTTGCAAAGGACAGTGCAATATATTTCCTTTTTCTGGTAAGAGGATCTATACTTACGCAACTCGAACATTAATAATAAAGATGTGAAGTGTATACATTCTCTTTATAACCCTTACGTTTTCTTTGCTAGCTTACAGACATTTTTGTTGGATGGAAACTGTCTCCAGACCCTTCCTGCTGAGTTGGAGAACATGCATCAGCTTAGTTATCTTGGTCTTTCTTTCAATGAATTCACTGACTTTCCAGAGGTGCTGGAGAAGCTGACAGCTGTGGAGAAGCTTTGTATGTCTGGAAACTGCATGGAGACACTTCGGCTACAGGCTTTAAGACAAATGCCTCACATCAAGCATGTGGATCTAAGGTAACCACCTTAAAGAAGCCTGTCCCGTTTGAGCGGCTGGCTTCTGTCTGGGACGTTGGTTGCACCCTTCTGGTGGCTTTCTTCTATCTAGACAAGCAAGCTGGTTGGTTGCAATTAGGACCCACTTTTCTCTTTTCCCCCAGAGGGAACGCTGAAACTTCTTAAATTTTTTTTTCCCCTCATCAATGAGTGACCATCTATCTCAAAGGTCTTAGTTGATTTTGCAGGTTTGAGCCCAGTTTTGATTAGTAGCGCCATCAAGTCAGAGAAAACTATTTATGGTGAGTGCAAATTATGTTCCTGAGAGCCAGGCCAATTTTGCTCTCCCTTATCCCTCCCTCCCTGTGGCTCAAGGCACTTGACATCATTGAGCTCCTCTCCTTTCTTTTTTTTTCCCTTCCTTGGCTTCTTTAATATAATATATTCATTAAATTTATTTATTTATTTTGTTTAATTTCCTCTCTCCATCCAGATGGCTCTTCCCTTAGTTTACTGTTCTTTATAAAAATGTAACCCTCGGCATCTTTTGTTAGGCCTGAGTTTGGCTAGAGCCTCCCCTCTCACCCCTTTGCAAGAGCAGGGAACGTGCATTTTGAATTCTGATCACACTAAACTCCAACTGAAAACACCCACACATCCTTGCTTACATCATAGATGTATTTTTGTATATACTTTACATATGGATGGGCTTTGAGTTACTGCAAAACAGCATATTGGGGTTAGGGCTTAATAGTAACTTGCCCAATTTGATATTTTTCAGTGAAAGTAACTTCCCCATTGGAGCTAAAGCTCCGGTAACTTTGGCCACCTGATGTGAAGGGCTGATTCTTTGGAAAAGACCCTGATGCTGGGGAAGACAGAGGGCAGGAGGAGAAAGGGGTGACAGAGAATGAGACGGTCAGATGGCCTCACCGACTCAGTGGACAGGAATTTGAGCAAACTCCGGGAGATGGTAATGGACAGGCAGGCCTGGCACGCTGCAGTCCACGGGGTCTCGGAGGGTGGGAACAGCACACTTCCGCGTTAGCCAGGGGGTGGTGAGCATGTTAAGTCTCAGATGAGATGTTCAATGTTTCTGTGCAGCTGTGTTCTCGTCTCTAGATGAAGGTTAACAACAACGTAACTCATAGAGTTTGGGGAGGAAGAGAGTAAATGCCTCCCTCCCTCAGCAAATGTTCCATGTCGTTCTCATTAGCTGGTGAAGACTCTTCTGCTCATGAACCCCTGTCTGCTGTCATTCTTGGCATCTTTTCCCCTCTTTGGATTTTCTTTTCTTGTTTTTCTGCCTACTTTCCTCCCATGTGACAACACCAGACCTTCCCTGGAGCCTGTCGGAGTCATCAGTACAAAGTAGCAGCATTGCCTTTTGCTCCACTTTCATCTCCATTCTTCCGGTTTGGCCCATGAAACCCATTCATTCCAGTCCCACAGAGAAGTGGTTTGCTTTATCTTTCCTCAGACTAAAAGCGTAAAGGCTGTCACACCCGGGGACGTGTTAGCAGTGTGCAGACATGGCTGTCACACCCGGGGACGTGTTAGCAGTGTGCAGACATGCAGTTTAGTTCAGGGAGACCAGATGGTAACAGTTTATCTAACTTGGAGAACTTTTTGAGGGGTGACAGGATAGGGAGCTGAACACACTGTCTTCTTAACTTGCTTTCTGAATTTGTTAACCTTATTTGCCTCTGAGTGGTGGCTCAGTGGCAAAAGAATCTGCCCTTCAGTGCAGGAGAGGCAGCAGCTGTGGATTCGATCCCTGGGTTGAAAAGATCCCCTGGAGGAAGAAATGGCCACCCACTCCAGTGTCCTTCCCGGGACACCCCATGGACAGGGGATCCTGGTGGGGCCACAGAGCCAGACGTGGCTCAGTGACTGAGCGCCCGCAGCACACGCAGCCGGGTTTAGAAAACCTTCGTGTTCAAGGACCTGAGCTCCTTTTACATCAGAAGCCACCCAGAGATGTAACAATGGTCACATTGTTCTCTGGTAACAAGCATGAGAGAGGATTTTTAAGTTACCTCGTGTTAGGGAAGAAGACATCATTTTCCTTGATATGAATTAGCTTCCAAACAAGATCAATCTAATATGTTTGGAAGCAGCTGTTCTTATTAAGAGTTTTGTAAATTCTTCAGATTTCTAGTTCAAATTGGGTCTTTTTTAAAAGATGAGATCAGTTACAGGATATTTAGAAACCAGAATAGACTTTTATACACTGTAAATGTTGAATGGTCGTGAGTAACTGCTTCCCTCCACACTGCTGAGCTGAGAAGATGGAAATCTGGTCACATTTGCTTGTGATTCTGCCTTAATATTTTATGTTGAAGCTGCTGCTACTGCTAAGTCACTTCGATTGTGTCCGACTCTGTACGACCCCATAGACGGCAGCCCACCAGGCTACCGCGTCCCTGGGGTTCTCCAGGCAAGAACACTGGAGTGGGTATGTTGAAGCTAGCGGGGTGATTTAAGAGGAGTCTCACTTAGTCTCTGTGAGCCGAGGGCTGATTCTAGTGATTGCGTTTCTGATCCTTCAGATGGAAACAGTACATCAAGTTAAAAGTAATCATTCTTCTTTTAATCTTACTCTTTTTCTCACATTGACATATTTAAGACGGATACTGTGTTTTTTTCTGTGATGTAGTGAACACTCTCACCTCTTCTCCGGTCTCTGGATGTCACGTTTCTCTCCTTGATCGCTCCTCTGTTCTCTGCCTTGAGCGAAGGTTCCCTATGCTCAGGGGACCCCATCGTTACCTCTCGGCTCCTGGCAAATACTCTTGTCTTGCACCAAACCTTCTTTCTCGTCTTAGGATCAGTTCCACTTAAGCTGCCAGCCGGATATTTCACCTTGCTTTCGTCTTTTGACACACTTAACCAAATTACATGTGAGACGGTTTAATTTTTTTAAGTGTATTTTTAAATTGGAGTATAATTGCTTTATGTGAGACGGTTTAATTTTTTTAAGTGTATTTTTAAATTGGAGTATAATTGCTTTACGACGTTGTGTTCGTTCTTGCTGTGAATCAGCTGTATGTATACGTGTGTTCCCTCCCTTTTCAGCCTCCGTCCCTGGCCCCCTGCCCCACCCCACCCCCAGGCTGTCCCAAAGCACTGTGCTGAGCTCCCTGGGCTATCAGCAGCCTCCCAGCTGCGCTACTAGGTGCGCACGGCGGTTACTAGCTGCGCACGGCGGCCTCCCAGCTGCGCACGGCGGTTACTAGCTGCGCACAGCGGTCTCCCAGCTGCGCACGGGGGTTACTAGCTGCGCACAGTGGCCTCCCAGCTGCGCACAGCGGCCTCCCAGCTGCGCACGGCGGTTACTAGCTGTGCACAGCGGACTCCCAGCTGCGCACAGCGGCCTCCCAGCTGCGCACGGCGGTTACTAGCTGCGCACAGCGGCCTCCCAGCTGCGCACGGCGGTTACTAGCTGCGCACGTCGGTTACTAGCTGCGCACAGCGGTCTCCCAGCTGCGCACGTCGGTTACTAGCTGCGCACAGCGGCCTCCCAGCTGCGCACGGCAGTTACTAGCTGCGCATTTTACGCGTGGCAGTGCTCATGTCAGCCCTGCTCTCAATTTTTCCCGCCTTCTCCTTCCCGTCTCTGTGTCCACAAGTCTGTTTATACATCTGTGTCTCTCTTCCCGCCCTGCAAATAGATTCATTAGTACCATTTTTCTAGATTCCATATATATGAGTTAATGTACAATATGTATTTTTCTGACTTCACTCTGTATGACAAAGTCTAGATTCATCCACGTCACCACAAATGACTACTTTTTTTATTCAGCAAGATCTTTGCCACGGGTCCCTATTTTTGCCGATAGCACCACACTATCGGTTCAGTTCAGGCGCTCAGTTGTGTCCGACTCTGTGCAACCCCGGGGACTGCAGCATGCCAGGCCTCCCTGTCCATCACCAACTCCTGGAGCTTCCTCAAACTCATATGTCTGTCGAGTCGGTGATGCCATCCAACCATCTCATCCTCTGTCGTCCCTCTCTCCTCTTGCCCTCAGTCTTTCCCAGCATCAGGGTCTTTTCTAATGAGTCAGCACTTCACATCAGGTGGCCAAAGTATTGGAGTTTCAGCTTTAGTATCAGTCCTTCCAATGAATATTCAGGACTGATTTCCTTTAGGATTGACTGATCTGATCTTGCAGTCTAAGAGACTCTCAAGAAATTCTCCAACACCACAGTTCAAAATTATCAGTTCTTTGGTGCTCAGCTTTCTTTATGATCCAACGCTCACATCCATATATGACTACTGGAAAAGCCATAGCTTTGACTAGACAGACTTTTGACGGCAAAGTAATACCTGCTTTTTAATATGCTGTCTAGGTTTGTCATAGTTTTTCTTCCAAGGAGCAAACATCTTTTAATTTCATGGCTGCAGTCACCATCTACAGTGATTTTAGAGCCCAAGAAAGTAAAGTCTCTCACTGTTTCCATTGTTTCCCCATCTATTTCCCTTGAAATAGTGGGACTGGATTCCATGATCTTCATTTTTTGAATGTTGAGTTTTAAGCCAGCTTCTTCACTCTCTTTCACTTTCACTGCTTTGTCCACAAAGGTCCGTCTAGTCAAGACTATGGTTTTTCCAGTGGTCATGTACAGATGTGAGAGTTGGACTATAAACAAAGCTGAGCACCAAAGAATTGGTGCTTTTGAACTATGGTGTTGAAGATGACTCTTGAGAGTCCCTTGAACTGCAAGGAGACCCAACCAGTCCATCCTAAAGGAGATCAGTCCTGGGTGTTCACTGGAAGGACTGATGTTGAAGTGGAAACTCCAATACTTTGGCCACCTGATGCGAAGAGCTGACTCATTTGAAAAGACCCTGATGCTGGGAAAGATTGAAGGCAGGAGGAGAAGGGGACGACAGAGAATGAGATGATTCAATGGACATGAGTTTGGGTAAACTCTGGGAGTTGGTGATGGACAAGGAGTCCTGGCGTGCTGCAGTCCCTGGGGTCACAAAGAGTCAGACACAACTGAGCAACTGAACTGAACTGAACTTTCATCAAGAGACTCTTTAGTTCTTCNGATTCAATGGACATGAGTTTGGGTAAACTCTGGGAGTTGGTGATGGACAAGGAGTCCTGGCGTGCTGCAGTCCCTGGGGTCACAAAGAGTCAGACACAACTGAGCAACTGAACTGAACTGAACTTTCATCAAGAGACTCTTTAGTTCTTCTTCACTTTCTGCCATAAGGGTGGTGTCGTCTACATATCTGAAGTTACTGATATTTCTCCCAGCAGTCTCGATTCCAGCTTTTGCTTCATCCAGCCTGGCATTTCACATGATATACTTTGCATATAAGTTAAGGTGACTACAGTCTTGAGGTACTCCTTTCCCAATTTGGAACCAGTCTGTTGTTCCATTTCCAGTTCTATTGCTTCCTGACCTGCATACAGATTTCTCAAGAGGCAGGTCAGGTGGTCTGGTATTTCCATCTCTTTCAGNCTTCATCCAGCCTGGCATTTCACATGATATACTTTGCATATAAGTTAAGGTGACTACAGTCTTGAGGTACTCCTTTCCCAATTTGGAACCAGTCTGTTGTTCCATTTCCAGTTCTATTGCTTCCTGACCTGCATACAGATTTCTCAAGAGGCAGGTCAGGTGGTCTGGTATTTCCATCTCTTTCAGAATTTTCAAGTTTGTTGTGATCCACAGAGTCAAAGTCTTTAGCATAGTCAATGAAGCAGAAGTAGATGTTTTTCTGGAATTCTCTTGCTCTTTCTATAATCCAGCAGATGTTGGTAATTTGATCTTTGGTTCCTCTGCCTTTTCTAAATCCAGCTTGAACATCTGGGAGTTCTCCATTCAAGTACTGTTGAAGCCTGGCTTGGAGAATTTTGAGCATTATTTTGCTAGTGTCTGAGATGAGTGCAGTTGTGCCGTAGTTTGAACCCTCTTTCACATTGCCTTTCTTTGGGATTGGAAAGAAAACTGACCTTTTCTAGTCCTGTGGTCCCTGCTGAGTTTTCCAGCTTCACTGGTTATCCAGACACAAGATTTGTGACTGTGTTTTCTAGTGTGCCGCCCAGATGCTTGCTATCAGTTCGTCTTGGGCACCAGTCTCGCTCTCTGGCCCTTTACTTTTTCTTCTCACTGCTGTTCTTGCCTTCTGTCTGTGCTCTCTGCTGCCGTTGTACAGCCTCTCAAGCACAGCCTCCCTCAGAAGCTTAGCTCTCTAACTCGCGACACTTGAGCTCTCGTCTAGTCTCAAGCCCCTAACCTGTGCATCCCTTGAGGATGCGGCTCTAAGTATGCTTCTGTCCAGAGTGTGGTCCTCCGGCATGTGCTAGCAAACCAACTGTTTGCAGCTTTTTTAAAGAAAGAGACACGTATAGTAATTGAGACTTAATATCTTGGCCACAGTATCCACGTAGACCCGTGTAAGCAGACACACCTCACTGTAAAGGGAGCAGGTTAGGTCGGCTGTTGGCGAGCTCGAGGAGGCGAGCCACTTGTGTGCGTGTCTGTCGTGAGGGATTAGAGGTTTGGAAAACAGGCCCTTCCTCCTCGACAGCTTGAGAAGCACTACTCATTTATATAGCCTGAGTCTCCGTAGTGAAAGTGGGCTAGTCGCTCAGCTGGGTCCAAGTCTTTGCCACCCCATGGACTGTAGCCCACCAGGCTCCTCTGTCCATGGGATTCTCCAGGCAGGAATACTGNAGCTTGAGAAGCACTACTCATTTATATAGCCTGAGTCTCTGTAGTGAAAGTGGGCTAGTCGCTCAGCTGGGTCCAAGTCTTTGCCACCCCATGGACTGTAGCCCACCAGGCTCCTCTGTCCATGGGATTCTCCAGGCAGGAATACTGGAGAAGGTTGCCATGGCCTTCTGCAGGGCATCTTCCAGACGCAGGGGTCGGACCTGGGCCTCGTGCACTGCAGGCAGGTTCTTTGCCGTCTGAGCCGCCAGGGAAGCGTGTGTCCGTGAGCCTGCGGTGTCAGTGTGCAGCAGGCCTGGGGCTTGATAAGTGGTGTGGACTCGCCCAGCCCGTGTCTCTGCTCCCACTCCTCTCCCTCGGTGTGCGCTCCTGAGGGGCCCCTGCACACACGTGTGAACCTCAGCCTGAGGGTCCGAAGGCCGTTCAGCTCCTGCTCGTGGCCTCCTTGCTTCTCCCGTTTATGTCAGTGAGTTCTGCCTGCCCTTGGGGTTCAGGTGAGATCCTTCCTCTCCCATGGCATCTCTCTGTGTTATACCTCACTTATGACGTTGATCGGGCTTCCCTGGTAGCGCCATCGGTGAAGAATCTGCCTGCCAGTGCAGGAGACACGGGTTTGATCCCTGTGTGGGGAAGATCCCTGGAGAAAGAAGTGACAACCCGCTGCAGTATTCCTGCCTGGGAAATCCCGTGGACAGAAGAGCCTGGTGGGCTTCAGTCCATGGGGTCACAGAAGAGCTGGGCATGACTCATCAACTAAACCACCACTGTGACACTCACGACAGACTTGGACCCTCTGGCTTCATGTTTTAAAGCATATGTGGCTTGAATTACGAAAGCTGTCGGCATACCCTTATCTTACTCGTCTCTTACTGACGCACAGCCCGGGGCCGTGCTTGCCCCGTCTCCATGGCCCCTTTCGTGTGTAGGACACCGGCACGTGCATCCCCCTCACTGCTCGGCGCCGTGTGGGACAAGGACGGCGTCAGCCCCCATGTCCCGGTTAGAGTGAGGCTTCCTGGAGGCTTAGGTGATGGCTCAAGGTCATATGTGTCAGGTGTTCAGCAGCAGACTGGAACTAGAACATTTTCACGCTGTGGACCTACACACGATAAATGCTCAGTGAGTGCTGATGAAATACATAAAATGCCTCTGTTAACTGAGGAGATTATTGGAAAGGAATTTTCACAACATTTTGCCTCTTTAAAAGCTCATCTGAAGTAGTCATATTATCGCATGAGCCTGAAACCTTTTGACATTTGCATCCGGATAAGACTTGACAGTTTAAAGTGAAAAGTGGCAGTAATCTCCCTGTCATTATAATTTCTTTTTGTCTCATTAGACCAGCCCTATAGCTGTGCTGGTGCTAATACAGTGCAGGTTTGGAGGTGGGCTGAGATTAGAGCATTGTGAAGGTCATTTAAAGCATAGACTCGGGAGAACGGAGGGCAGTTTTCAGTTCCTGTTGTCTCTTGTATCCAAAAGGAGATTTGGGTTTTGATGTAAAGAACTGACTTATTGGAAAAGACCCTGATGCTGGGAAAGATTGAAGGCAGATGGAGAAGGGGACGACAGAGGATGAGATGGTTGGATGGCATCACTGACTCGATGGACATGAGTTTGAGCGAGCTCCGGGAGTTGGTGATGGACAGGGAGGCCTGGCGTGTTGCAGTCCATGGGGTCGCAGAGAGTCGGACACGACTGAGCGACTGAACTAAAGTGATTCTGTGTACATATTCTAGTAATCTAGTGAGCATTTGGAGATAGGCAAATCACTGAGTTGAAGCCAGTTTTTTACAACCTGGAACAGAGAAGAGAAGGAGCAAAAAAAAAAAAAAAACAAACTTTAAATCTCAGGGACATTTGAAGAAGCCACATGCTGTCCTGTGGTTTGACAGATCCTTAGCTCTTGGCTGTCTTGTCCTTCATCCTGAGTCTCAGTGGCTCTATGATACTGCTGTTAGAAATGTAGTTCAGTTCTCTCATTTTACTTTTTTAGATTTCTTTATTAAATTTTAAAAGCTTAGTTACTCTGATTTTATTTTTTCCAAGGGCTGGAAGCCACTGCAGAGAACACTTGACTTTTTTCTAAGTTCCTCCTCTCATATTAACGCTCTTGTAACCAAGTGCATGGTCTCAGCACTCTGTTCGCTGTGTAACAAGAAGCAGGAGGTTCTGGTGTTTGTTTGTTTGTACAGGAGCTGGGCGTAGCCTAGCAAACTGGGACTGGAGAGCTCATCTGTTTTTCTCCACTTTGAAACTGGATGTGTTTCTGCACTGATTCCTCGTCCCCTCACCACCAGCTTGTCTCCCTGGCGCCTCGTCCAGGGCCACGTTGGTCCGTGAGCTCACCAGTGTTTGTGAACCAGGCTCTGCCAGGCTTTCCCTGTACCCTGCCCTCGTTGGGCCCCATCACGATCCTTTGTTCTGTGAGTTCACAGTGAATCCTACATGCCAAATATCAGTATTTCCTGCGCTTTGCTTTTTCAAGCAGTATTTTAAAGATGGAGATAGTTTTGGTAATTAATGCTTGGTCTGGAACCAGCTATGAAAATTCAGACAGGCTTACACGCCTGTTTCTGGTGCATAGGTGGTCCCCATTCCTTTTTCCCCCAAGCTCACCTGTTGGTTTTGTCCTTTATGGCTGCTCATCTACCTGCTCGCTTATCCTCTCTCCTTCCTTAAATACTCAGTGTAGCTGCGTGTGCTTAGCAGGGTTTCCTGGGTTTTGTTTCTTGTATTCTTTCAACCAGATTCTTAGAAATAAGTGTTTAAATGATTTTCCCCCCTTGAAGTGAACTAAGATAAAGACCAGTGTGCATGCTTCTCTTCCAGGCTGTTAATGGTCTAAATTGCATTTCAGAATATGGTTTCAAAGTTAAGACCTCATGGAACTGTAGCTGGAAACAGCCAGGGGGCCGAGCTAGGAAGGAAGAGCAGATCCTGAGAGTAAAGAAACCATGGGAAGCTGTGACGGTGAGGCTTGAGGCCTCCCTGTTGGTCACATGTTAGGGGTGGCTTGTAGTTACAGCATTACCTCTGACTGTAGCCTGTTTACGTCCTTCTCCTCCAAGACTGAACCTGATTAGGAGACTGATAGCAGACGAAGTGGACTTCCTCCCTCAGGTCACTCAGCTCGATCTGCGAGACAACAAGCTCGGCGATCTGGATGCTGTGGCTTTCAGCAGCCTCGAAGTTCTGCACTGTGAAAGGAACCAGCTGGCGACATTAAACGTCTGTGGCTACGCCCTCAGAGCACTCTACGCCTCTTCTAACGGTATGTGACGAAGACCACATCAGAGCTCCTTGGTTCCGGGAATTCATTCAGTGCACTGCTGTCGTCTTCCTCCTGGCTTTGAGTTTCCTTTCCTCATTTAGTAAAAAGGTGTCAGTTTTGGTGAAAATCGTGAAAGCAGTCAAAAGGAAGGACTTATAGTTCCTGACCGGTTTTTCTTATATTGTGACATTTAAATAAGTTATTCCCGCTGGTGATTGACTCTTTGGCTTGAGGAGCAAATGTGGGAGGTGGGGGGGTGGAGCGCAATGGGAAGTGACCTGTTTATTGGGCCACTTGTGAAGATAGTGAATCCGGAGAGTGAGAGTGGAAGGTAGGTCTATTATGGATTGCATACAAGGTCTCAGATTTCCTGCTTCACCAACAGAGAACCTCCCTGCAAGAGAAATCTACATTATATACCACAGGGCCATCACAAAGCAAGAGCTGCATTCATTTAATAAGGTTGCCTCCTTATACTTGGGAGGTCATGGCAGCTCTAAAAAAAGAAAAGGTCACACGGGCACGTGTTTGGTGACGTGAATGACGGTTTCTACCCCTTGCCGTCAGACAGCTGCCCGGAAACGGGAACTGGCCACTGCACGCCAAGCTGGCGGCAGTCAGCTCGCTCTTCTCTGTCGTGCGCGCAGGAGCACTAAGCGAGAGGCATTCTTTCTTTCCTTTTTCTTTATTTTTTGGTTTTAATGAGTTTACTGTCATTTCAATGAAGAAATAAACCAAACCTCAGAAAGCTGCAGGTCACCAAAGGGTTATAGGATTTGGCTAGTCAGGAGACATGAAATAGGTGTTGAAGAGGAGAGAATCTGAATGTGGTTCATTTGGTAGATGAGCGTAAGGGAATTCTGCTATCATAGGTTCCTGCTGGGAAGCAGTAAGATGTACTTATGGGACACAAGGCTTGGAGTCAGATGGTGAAACTGAAGCTGATACAGTAAGCTGTAGAGATCCAGTGGAAATTTTTAGTGGAAGAGGCAAGTGATGAAAATGAAGCTGTGAGACTATCAATGTGAAACAGGGTCCAGAGTGCCCATATGGGGGAAGAGTGGGATGACCCACCTTTCCACTAATCCAGGTTATTGCAGTGGTTTCGTGCGAGCTAGCAGGAATTTGCAGTCGGGACTACAGATGTCGACGTAGGACATCTGCTCAGGGGAGGTACCTGAAACCATGGAAGTAAGGTGACTAGAGAAGAGACCTGGTATCAAAAGGAGACTTCCAAAACCGTCACAGTTGGCTGGGCCGGACTAGGGAGCCGAGAGAAGCCGAGCCTCCAAAACCGTCACAGTTGGCTGGGCCGGACTAGGGAGCCGAGAGAAGCCGAGCCTCCAAAACCGTCACAGTTGGCTGGGCCGGACTAGGGAGCCGAGAGAAGCCGAGCCTCCAAAACCGTCACAGTTGGCTGGGCCGGACTAGGGAGCCGAGAGAAGCCGAGCCTCCAAAACCGTCACAGTTGGCTGGGCCGGACTAGGGAGCCGAGAGAAGCCGAGCCTCCAAAACCGTCACAGTTGGCTGGGCCGGACTAGGGAGCCGAGAGAAGCCGAGCCTCCAAAACCGTCACAGTTGGCTGGGCCGGACTAGGGAGCCGAGAGAAGCCGAGCCTCCAAAACCGTCACAGTTGGCTGGGCCGGACTAGGGAGCCGAGAGAAGCCGAGCCTCCAAAACCGTCACAGTTGGCTGGGCCGGACTAGGGAGCCGAGAGAAGCCGAGCCTCCAAAACCGTCACAGTTGGCTGGGCCGGACTAGGGAGCCGAGAGAAGCCGAGCCTCCAAAACCGTCACAGTTGGCTGGGCCGGACTAGGGAGCCGAGAGAAGCCGAGCCTCCAAAACCGTCACAGTTGGCTGGGCCGGACTAGGGAGCCGAGAGAAGCCGAGCCTCCAAAACCGTCACAGTTGGCTGGGCCGGACTAGGGAGCCGAGAGAAGCCGAGCCTCCAAAACCGTCACAGTTGGCTGGGCCGGACTAGGGAGCCGAGAGAAGCCGAGCCTCCAAAACCGTCACAGTTGGCTGGGCCGGACTCGGGAGCCGAGAGAAGCCGAGCCTCCAAAACCGTCACAGTTGGCTGGGCCGGACTAGGGAGCCGAGAGAAGCCGAGCCTCCAAAACCGTCACAGTTGGCTGGGCCGGACTCGGGAGCCGAGAGAAGCCGAGCCTCCAAAACCGTCACAGTTGGCTGGGCCGGACTCGGGAGCCGAGAGAAGCCGAGCCTCCAAAACCGTCACAGTTGGCTGGGCCGGACTCGGGAGCCGAGAGAAGCCGAGCCTCCAAAACCGTCACAGTTGGCTGGGCCGGACTCGGGAGCCGAGAGAAGCCGAGCCTCTGAATACTTGGTAACTGTTTAGAGAAAGCAGAAGGGCATCTCGAGACTATTGCACCTGAGGAGCAGAGCCCTTGGTGCCACTTTGCATACAGTTTTGAGGAAGGCTTCCAGATTTCAGTAGAGGAAGTCCTTTCTGATCCTCAGGAGTGCTATTCCAGTGAATAGCACGGAGTGAAAAAGGCATGAGCCAGGACGCATTCTACTATATACAAGGAACCCTGAATGTTTAAAGAAAAACAATGATATTCATACAGTTAATCTTCCAGGTAAAATTAGGCTGTATAACAAGAGGAGTGCCACAGCGAGTGGATGGGAAGAGCTAGGAAAGCAGAGCGAGTGATATATTTCAGCCTCTAAGACCTTGGGACTGAATTAGGAGGTCTCTGTACTTCCCTGTAGTTTAGAAACAAATGGGTATATTGTGCTTCCCAGCCTGAACAAACAATGGAGAATAAAGCGCAGGAACAGTTCTACACATGAAAAGAGTCTCTGTGTCACTTGAATGGTGATGTGTTTGGTTTTGTTTTTTTCCTGCTCCCCAGAACTTGTCCAGCTTGAGGTTTGCCCAGTTCCGAATTATCTGTCCTACATGGATGTCTCAAGGTAAGAAGCCAATTCCTGGAGCACTCTAGAGGCTGTGTGAAAATTATCTAGACAATTCTGTCTAAACCTGAGCATAAGAACTTTTTATCTAAAATAGGTAACTAATGAGAACCTCCTGTACAGCACAGGGAACTCTACTCAGCACTCTGTGGTGACCTTCATGGGAAGGAAATCCAAAAAAGAGGGGACACGTGTATACAAATAGCTGACTCACTTTGCTGCACAGTGGAAACAACTTGTAAAGCCAACAGCACTGTAAAGCCACCCCAGCTGTGTGAGTCGCTCAGTCGTGTCCGACTCCTCGTGACCCCGTGGACGGCAGCCCACCAGGCTCCTCTGTCCATGGGGATTCTCCAGGCACGAGTACTGGAGTGGGTGGCCATTCCCTTCTCCTGGGGGTCTTCCCGACCCAGGGATCGGGTCTCCAGCTTTGCAGGCAGCTTCTTTACTGTCTGAGCCACCAGGGAAGCCCTGCTTCTATGTCTTAAAACAACGACGCTCCAATAAAAATTAATTTTGAAAAAAGAATTTTTTCTATATCTTAAAGATAAACAGTGCAAATTAATATCCAGTAGTGTTGAATACTTAACCCTCTGAAAATACATGTGGCTGTGAGTCTGTGTAGGTTACAGCAGAGGAGTCCGGTATCATGTGGACACTGATGTGAACGCCAGGTTTGCACTTGAAAGACGAGTCAGTTGAGGGTTGTCTGGCTGGAAGGTCCAGTACGTCTATAATCATATTAGCTGTATTTTCATGTTTTTCCCTGAAATGATGTTAAGTTCATTAAAAATATGTTTTGTGCTCTATCTCTTCTATTTTTCCCCTTTCTCTGTACGTATCTCCTTACTGCTGCTCCTGCTGTTTAGTGGCTAAGTCATGTCCGACTCTGCAACCCCATGGACTGTCGCCCACCAGGCCCTTCTCCCTGCCCATGGGGTTCCCCAGGCAGGAATACTGGAATGCGTGGCCATCTCCTTCTCCAGGGATCTTCCCGCCCCAGGGCGTGAACCCGTGTCTCCTGCTTTGGCAGGCGGATTCTTTACCGCTGAGCCCCTGGGGAAGCCCCAGCTCTCCTACTTGGAGCCCTTAAGCAGTGGCGACTGGCATCGCTAGCGGGGTTTCCGTACAGCCTGTCACTCTTCTCAGCTCACTTGTGCACAAGCTCACCTCCTCACCTTGTATGCAAATTCACTCCTGCCCTGTGTCATGTTTACTTGGGTTTCCACAAATACTGTAGTAGACTTTTCCCTGAAGGCCCAAAGCATGTATTGGAGCAAATTAGACTTTCATAACCTCCACACACTAAATTGAAACTCACTTTTAAAGTAATTCCAAACGTAATAATACAAACTTTTCTGAACGACCACAGTACATAGGAGTATGTGGCCTCTCTGTGACAGGTAACTCATTTCAGTGCATAAAATCTGGTATAGCTGTTGTGTAATTTGCCAGGTGCAGAATTTGCCTTTAGTCATAAAAGTATACAAACCTAGATATTTTAATAATATCCTCAATCATATTATGTAAGAATGTGTCAGAATTTAGCTGATGTGAGAATGATTACAATTACAGCTTTGAATTTATAAAATCCTTTATGAGTGGTTATTCATACACTTCCTAGTAAATTCATGTCAGCTTTCCGTTTAATGAGCTTTAAGTCAGACGCTACTCAAGTTCTTTTATTTTATCAGCCTTGAATATTGTTATCTTCAGCATTGAAATAAGAGTACAGGAGTGGGCTTTGCATATATGGGTACATGTAAATATCTTGAATAGATTTATTCTAGAGAATTGGGCGTAGAGTGAATCTATTTTTCTTTTGTTTGAAAGATGTAATTGCTAATTGGTTCCCATTGAAGCCCTCAAGTGAGACTGAATTGGAAACTTGTGTTGTACTAGTCTCTGAATTCTGTCCTTAACTGCTGTTCATCTCTTTTTTAAGAAAAATTCTCATGTTCAGAGCCTGTACTGTAGCATGTTCTGCCTAATCCACCTCCAAACTGTGGGGCTTTTTCTCTTAGAAAACCCTCTGCGTCAGGCCCCTCCCGTAGCTCTGGGTACCTCGCCCTCCTCTCTGTGAGTACTTATGCTTTCCAAAGGGACTGAGCTGTTACTCATTATGGCGTTTACTAGGTTCGTAGGGTTCCTCAGGGTCAAAGTTCCAGGCTAGTTTATCACTTAGAGGAGTTTTGTTATTTAGTGTTTGCTTATGCTGAAGGGTACTTTCACTTGCCTACCTTAATGAGATGTTTCAGAGCTTGACGCATGTGTGTGTGAGAGAGAGAGAGTGTATGCTTAGTCACTCAGCCGTGTCTGACTGTGTGTGTGTGTGCACGATCTTAGTCACTCAGCCGTGTCCGACTCTTTGCAACCCCATGGACTGTAGTCTGCCAGACATCTCTGTCCATGGAATTCTCCAGGCTAGAATACTGGAGTGGGTTGCCATGCCCTCCTCGACTACTATACAATAAAATAATCATGTGTGTCAGTCGGTAGACCTTCAAAGCCAGAGCAATATGTACCTATACAAACACTAAACGGAAAATAATGCCTTCTTTTCTCTATTTTAATTGAGAAGTTGATATAATAGCAAAAAATTTTATTCTACTAAAATGCTTGTTCCAAGCCTCAGACTTTTCACAGACTTGTTCATCTGTTTTTAATGAATGTTTACGTACTGTTCTAGATTTTTTTGTGCCTAGTCATTTCACATATTTTAAAGATAAAAAGCTAACCATCCATGACTAAGGAGACATTCAAATACAGTAATAGATTTATCAAAAAAGTGGTCAATTCATTTAACAATTAAAGTTACCATTAGTTTAGTTTACTTGTTTCCAGGAATTATAATCACTGTCTAGTGCATAAGTAAATATTTTCAAGTCACTGATTCTGAGTCTTAGGGTCAGTGTATATTCTCATTGCCACCATTTCTTTCCTCTTGTCTACGGCAGTGGTCTCAGGGTACCTCCCGAGACCCTGGGAAATTTTTCATATTAACGGTAAAAATGCAGATTGGAAAACAAAGCTATTATGCCATTTGACTCTTTACCTTAACTGGAAGTGTATAAATATGTGTTTATTGGTCTTCCAATGGCAGACATCTTCTCCCTAAACTTACATGGGTTTATAGACATTTTGGGATAGTAACTCTGGAAACCAGACTATTTTTTTAGACTTTAGAGATAATACAAATGATATTACTGTGTTCTTTCCTACTTTTTCTTTATTTCTTATTCCTTATCACATCCTGCTTCAGGTTAAAGTGACTACACATTATTTTTTTGATTTATATTCACTGTAATTGAGTATTTCCTTTGAAGTTTTATTTGTTGTAATTGTTTTGACTTGTGAACCATGTTTTAAGCCAAATTCCAACCAAAGAAGAAATTGTATATTCTTACATTTAGGAACTGTTTAGAAAACGTACCTGAGTGGGTCTGTGAAAGCCGAAAGCTAGAAGTTTTGGATATTGGCCATAATCAAATATGTGAACTTCCTGCACGGTGAGTATTAAGCACAGATTAAGTTAGAGAATCTTAAGATGAACCATGGAAAAAATTGCTGGTTCGGTGTTTAGTTTGTTGTTATGAACCCCTGAAGGACTTTACTTTCAAGCCTTATTTAGTATCTCTCGCCTCTTGAGGTATCGTTAAGTCATGGTATTTCATCATGTAGTGACAGGTAGACTGAAGCTTTGACCGCTAGCCAGACTTGGCAAAGCTGTGTGGAGGCTGATGCTCGGTGGAGCTTTTCAAATAAGCCAAAAGAAGTGTCCAGAGACTCAGCAAATGATATGGCTGGTTCACCTCTGTAATCTTGATTCTTTAAGAATCTTTACTTTCTGTCTATTGTCTTAACGTGTCTATCTTTAGAAGAAATTTGAGAAGAAGCTGTGTGTGTGTGTGTGTGTGTGTGTGTGTGGTGTGTGACATGGAGAGAGAGAGACCCTTTTAGAAGATAGCAAAAATGGCAAAAGGTGACTGCTAAGAAGGAAAAGTAATTTGTTAAAAAAAGAATCTTGTCGTGTGTATGTGTGTGTGTGTGGTGTGTGACATGGAGAGAGAGAGACCCTTTTAGAAGATAGCAAAAATGGCAAAAGGTGACTGCTAAGAAGGAAAAGTAATTTGTTAAAAAAAGAATCTTGTCGTGTGTATGTGTGTGTGTGTGGTGTGTGACATGGAGAGAGAGAGACCCTTTTAGAAGATAGCAAAAATGACAAAAGGTGACTGCTAAGAAGGAAAAGTAATTTGTTAAAAAAAGAATCTTGTCCTGTTATCTTTCCATCTATTTTTCTCTTCCCTACTCTGACCTCCCTGATTTAACACATGCAGCCTATTGGAGTTTAAGGCCCCTGTGTCACTGCAGGCTGCAACAGACATATAAGTAAACTAACAATTCCATAAATACAGGATAACTGATTTCTTATCCAGTGTGCCCGAGTTAACTAACCTTTGATTTGCTCTGCACCAGTACAGGATTTGGGGGATCTGAACAAATGCTTATTCAAAGCAAATCCAGATGCTCTATTGTTATAAAATGTAAACAGCGTTTGTTTTTGTGTGTGTTTAACACGTGGGACAATAACAGTGCATAGTGTTGCTCATTTAATAGTGTTGTTTAGTTGCAGACTTTGTATCAGCCCTGTCACTGATCTAATATCCAGGCCAAGACAGCGATTCTTTAGAAACTGATTGCACATTCAAGCTTTGTTTGGCTAAGTGATGTGTGTGAAAGGGTTTGGCAAAACAGAAATTAATATTTAGAACCAGAGATGTATTGAAAGGAAAAGAAGCTGTTTATTCTCCAAAAGGACTGAACAGATTCTGTCCTTAGCATGTATACTCATTCTGTAGTCATGAAATCTACTTTCTTACATGGAAAAATGAAGATAAAGATTGTGCTACCTTCTTTCAGCCATCCTTCTATTTAAGGGTAAAGTGTGTATGTATATGTGTGTCTGTGTGTATGAGAGAGAGACAGATAATCCCATCCTCTGTGGACCAAATCCAGAGTCACCCGTTAGAGTGGGCGTCCCAGAGGCCGGCCCTGCAGTAACTGGCTGAAGACCGTCCTGGGTGCCTTGTCTCATCCTCCAGTCTCTAAATCCGCAGAGGCAGGTGTGTCCTTAATGGTGGCCCCTGGTATCACCCCACTGAGACAGTTTGGTAGCATCTTTGTGAGCAAAGATTCTCGTTTTGATACTTAAAGTGAATAAAGTTATGGCTGTAAATCAGAGTGACTTTGAGAACTTTTAAGTGAGTGAGGTCGAGATGGTGTAAAACAGGAGGCGGGTGAGGAAGCCTTGTTCTTCGGCGTCAGCGTGAGTGAGCTGTCACTTCCAGTGACCCGGGCGTGAATCAGCCTCGCTTCCCCACAGTCCCCAGGCTTCTGTGTTTAACACAGGACGCGCTTTATTCTCTACAATTGTTGCTGTCCCAAGTGATCATAAAGCAGATTTCGCTTTGATGAACACAAACTCGTCATTTATTGCAGTTTTGATAACCCGTTGGAGAAACAGTGACACTCCCCAACAGCCTGTTTAAGGCTCAGGAGAAAATGCTGCGGCGAGCCCTTCTGTTCTCTTTAGAAGGGAGTCTGCTTTGGTCCAGGATGAAATCAATGAGAAAATGAAAGTGATCAGACCCAGGGACGTGAGGAAAGGAGCGAATAATTACTGTGAAATGCAGCTGAGCAAAATGTAACATTTCCCCAGCGGGCATTGGTGTAAGTTTATTGGGACAAAAGAACCCTCGCTGAGTGTCGGTCTTGTAGGTGAAAATTGCTCAGCGGTGTTTCTTCAGAGTCTCTTGTGGGCAGAAGCGCCCTGTGCTCGGGGCAGCCCTGGGCCCAGACCTTGCCTGGGAGCGGGCAGCCTCCCAGTCTCCTTGTGAGGCTGACGAGATGAGGCCACTGCCTTCAGCGTCTTCCGTGAAGCTCATTTTTCCTTTTCACTGAGTAGAGCTGCTTTGTTAAATAGCCCTTTTCATAGTTTTCCCCACCCTCTTTTTTTTATGGAAAGCATTGAAATATGAAGAGCTCAAACTTTGAGCTTATCTTAACATGAGTCTGCAGTTGCTCTGGTGCATTTAGGCTTCTTGGCGAGATAATTTTCGGCCTCCTGCCCTGTTCGCTTTCAGGCCTTCACCCCAGGTGAGCCCTCATTAAGTCGCCTCTCTCTGCCCCTGTTCACACAGCCTGTTTTGCAACAGTGGTCTCCGGAAACTGCTGGCAGGACACAACCGGCTGGCCAGGCTTCCTGAAAGGCTGGAAAGGACCTCCGTGGAGGTCTTGGATGTGCAACACAACCAGCTCCTGGAGCTGCCGCCCAGCCTCCTGATGAAGGCCGACAGGTAAAGCCGCGGGTTTGCTCTGCTTGTTCACTGACTTGTGAAATGCCCCTTCGTTAGCAGGCTCGTCTCAAACGTGTTAGTCACTCAGTCATGGCCAACTCTTTGCAACCCCATGGACTGCAGCCCACCAGGCTCCTCTATCCATGGAATTTTCTAGGCAAGAATACTGGAGTGGGTTGCCATTGCCTTCTCCAGGGGATCTTCCTGACCCAAGGATCGAACCTGGGTCTCCTGCATTGCAGGCAGATTCTTTAGCATCTGAGCCACCAGGGAAGCCCAGCCTTGTCTTAGGTGCTGTCAGGCCATCTCAAGNATGGAATTTTCTAGGCAAGAATACTGGAGTGGGTTGCCATTGCCTTCTCCAGGGGATCTTCCTGACCCAAGGATCGAACCTGGGTCTCCTGCATTGCAGGCAGATTCTTTAGCATCTGAGCCACCAGGGAAGCCCAGCCTTGTCTTAGGTGCTGTCAGGCCATCTCAAGTAGAATTTGTGACTATCTGAGGCTTTCCTGGTGGCTCAGACGGAAAAGAATCCACCTGCAAGGCAGGAGACCCTGTTTTGATCCGTGGGTTGGGAAGTTTTTATTAATCCTCTTTTTTAAAGAAATCTTTTTTTCAGATGTAACTTCTGATAATAAACGTGTATAACTCTTAAGCATACTGCTCCGTGAACTTTTACCTACATATATACGGCATAACCATCACCCAGATCGAAACAGAGAATATTTCCTTCATTCTTTTCCTTCTGTTTTCCTCACTGAAAAATTTATTCTCTGTACTTAATGTAAGTTACAATGAATTCCTACTGGAACAGTTACTGAGAAATAATGAGATTGTGGGGAAACGGGGTTGCTCCTTTGTAATGGCCGATGCTACATCATTGCCCTGACAAAGAGAGCAGCATTTCGAGATCCTTTAAAGAGTTGTTCTTGCCTTTCCATTCATATGAAAAGATGGTGATGGCATAGCCTAGCAGGAGCTCTAGTCTTGTTTCTTATCGTTACGAATATAGGATGTGGTTTCTTCCCCTGGGGAGAATTCTGTGTCCTTGTAACCTGTGTTTTCTTTCCTGAGGCTAGCCAGGCAAAATCTGGGGGCAGTTCTGTAATGGGAGTCTACGTGCTCTCTTGGGGGATCTACGCTGAACTGGTAGGAAAAACATAGGAGGATGCATTCGGGTTTTAGGAGTCTAGGGTGAGGCAGAACTGAACTCTGGGACCTGTAAGGGCCTGGCTCGCAGAGAAGGTGGACAGAGCTGGACCTCTCCAGTAGATAGGAATCACGCTTGTTCATTTCTGAGGATTTAGTTCTAAAGGGACACTCGTATACGCCTTGCATTCTCTGAGGTGTCAGTAAGCAGTCCCTGATCTCCCAGGTTCCAGACTCATCTGACAGCATGTCTGAGGGTGCGTGTGCCGTGGTCCAGGGCATGCTGTGTCCATGTTCAGATGTGTTCACATGAGGAGCTTGCTCCACAGGCCGTCCTGCTGGCCCCTGGGGTTGGGAACTGCTGCGCGGATTGTTGGCTCGTGGCCCTCCGTCTAGGCTGGACAGTCCCAAATGGACAGGGCTGACCGTATGAGCTGGAACATTTCTAGTTACACAGTGTGAAAACCTCAGGACCCGAATCAAGCCTCTGAAGGAGGACCCTGCTACCCAGGGGGAGAAGAGGAAGCCGAGCCTACAAGTGAGAACTAAAGGCGTTTGGGCAGAAACGCCCTTGTCTGAATCCACAGGCCTGTCCAGGGCCAGCTTTGAAAAGTCAGCACTGTCTCGGGGACGTAGGCAGCCTCTGCGGGTCTTGGGAGGAAGGCAGGCCGTGTTCGATGTGGCTCTAGCCCGGGAGTGCTCTGGAGTAAGGGGTCGAGGGAACTGGGAAGGGCAGGCATCCTGCTTCTGTCCTGTGAGAGAAGTGAACGACCCAAAGGGGCTGAAGTGAGAAGCGTCCCAGAAGGCACGCTGCCCTCGTTTTCCAAGTGCCATAGCTGCGTCTCCAGGCTCCTGTTGCCGCTGACCTTGTGGTCCTCACTTGGCCAGCAAGTCCGGGAGGTTTGAGTCTCTGGGGCAGACCGGGTTATGAAAAGGGTGGTTAAGTCGATGAGATCTGTCTTGAACAACGTTCTTGTATTATCTCACTCGTTGGAAGACAAGAAAAACAGAACTTTTAAAAATTGAAATATGGTTGACTTACAATATTATATTAGCTTAAGGTATACAACAGCATAGTGATTCAATTAATTTTTATAGATGACATGCTATACAGTTATGATAAAAATACTGATTTTATTCCCTCTATTGTACCATATTATTTACTGCCTGTTAAAGGGTTAATACTTTTTTCTACTTATCCCATTTCCAAAACCTAAGTAATTGAGGTTCTATCTATCTACTTTAAGATTTTTTAATTGAGATTAATTAAGATTTTACGTTGAGGCATAATTTACATTCAGGAAAATGTAGGGATAGAGTATATTTGGCTTGACTAGTTTGAGGGGAAGGAATAAACTACTACTGACATTGTTGGGAGTAGGTCAACTAAAGACACGAAGCTTAAATATTAAAAGAGGGTTTTTTAGGAGACAGTCATCACAAGCCCCTTGCAGGTGGTTTCAGCTGTGATTTGTTTTAATTTACTTGGTTCAGGATGGCCGGTGTCTTACTGACTTGTCGGTTTATGTCACTGGGTTGGGTGCTGCAGGAAACTGAAAAATGACTAATCCTCAAGGTACTTACAGCCTAATGCCGAGCTTAAAATAGCTGCACAATAAACTAATAAAACGTGGGGTTAGAGGGAAAAGAAGACGGTAAACGATGGGGCTGGTTTTCGTTAGGCTCCTGGTATGAAGAGCAGCATTCTGTTGCCTATGCAGAGCTGTGTACCTGGAGATGGCTCCAGGCAGCGATGAACCCGCTTCAGTTCTCCTCCCGTCCAGGTTGCCTCAGAGTACGGACAAGTCTTGAAAAATACGTGTAGACGCTTCCTTTCCTTTCTTTCTTTTTCCCTGGTAATAAGGTACTGCTACCAGCTCTGTGGTTACGTAACTGAGGAAAAGGCCTGAATGTGCAAGTCTTCATAAGTTAGACAGGGTTTAGTCTGTTCTCGAAATAGAACTTGGAAGCTTCATGAGGGGTCAGAAAAACGTGTGTTATTGGAGAGAGCAAAAGGCTGAACTCTCTTTCTAGGGAGACTTCTTTAGCTCTGAATCTGGCTGCTAAAACAGTGTCATGGTTTTAATTGCATAATACTGTCTGTGAGGTATTACAGCTTCGGGATGGTGTCTTTTGATCTGTTGACCTGGTAGCAGTTAACTGGAGAAGAGAGAGGAAGCTAAATCAGAGGACTTGCGGTGATGTCCTTGGCTTCCTCTGAGAACTTGAGGCCAGTTTTTCCCGCCATGCTTGCGTCTGTTTCTGGCCATGCTGGGTCTGCACCTCTGCTGGGTCTCTCCCCTGGTTTGGGGGGCGGAGGCTGCTCTCGGCTGCGGGGCACGGCTTCTTGCTGCTGTGGGTACCCCGTTGCAGAGCACGGGTCTAGGGCACACCGGCTCAGCAGCTGTGGCTCCAGAGCACTGCAGACTGATTGTATTAAATCTTATGACTCGAATCAGCAGTTTATGAGTTTACGCTCCATGTTTTTCTTTGAATGTTGTGTCTTTTGACTTGCAGCTCAATAACTATAGACAGGTGTGAAATATGTTGGACCATATTTGCTGATAAATGGACTGTGATTTTGTATCTTGGTTCTGTGAGGGAAACTGGCAAATATTCTAATCTGGATATTAACTGGCCTAGTCCTCCCATCTTACAGAAGTTGAGAATTTTCTTGATGGAAACCCCCAAAAGAGTTTCAGGTAGTCCGTGTTCTTCAGCAGATGGACGGGAGTGGAGTGATATCCCCATGGGTCACCGGGTGGATGGGTGAGGTGCCACCATCCTGCTGCTGCTCCTCCTGAGAGCTCTGTGGAGGCTGCTTCCTGGGCCGTTTTGTGTTGGCGCCCTTACGTCGTGGCCAGAGAACTGCTGCTGATGAGATGAGTCTAATTAGCAAAGCCACAAAGGGCCCTTCATAGGAGAGTTACAGATTCCTGTGTTAAGCAGAGATTAGGGTCTGCTTTTTCCCCCTGGTTGGAGCAAGACAAGGTATTTTCAGGGGATGGGAAGGAGGAGAGAGTGTATGTACAAATGAAGTACGTGGCGATTATTAAAATATCCCCAGAATATTAGTCACATTGTAGACCATAAGTTTTAGTGACTCAGACAGAATGGGTGTAAATATCAAAGGGACTAAAAGGGAACAGAAGATTGGGGAAAGCGTGATCAATTGACCATGACAACTGGCCCCTCTTGGCAAAGATGGAAAGTTTCTGACATTTTGAAGAGCTGGATTGCCTGTATTATTTTTCCTAAGGGAAGAGAGCTATCTTGTGAAGTTCTGATGTTTTGATAGCCATAGTGAAATAAAATAGTGTTTCCCCTAGATCCCCTAGATTACCTACTAAACATGCATTTTTCTGGCCATTTTCTCATTTCTACTGACTCAGTTTGGCCAGTCATCAGAACCCTTAATTCTGTATAGATTTTGAAGCCTGTGTGCTGTGCTTCGTCATTCAGCACGTCCACCTCTTTGCAGCCCCATGGACCACTGTGGCCCGCCGGGTTCCTCTGTCCAAGGGGATTCTCCAGGCAAGAATACTAGAGTGGATTGCCAGGCCCTCCTCCACTGAAACCTTTACCTTGACCTAATTCATAAGAATATCTGGGAGGTAAAGTTGAGAATCACAGACCTTCCGGAATGAGGACATCACTTTTGTGTGTTTTTGCTAGAAGTGCATTACATTATTCTAATGATAATAAAACATCAAACAAATCGAAATTGAGAGGCATTCCACAGAATGTACTAAGTGTCAAGGTCACTTGAAACAAGTTACACTGATTAGAGGAGACGTATGAGGCGCAATAAGGAAATGGAGCGTGTGGTCCTCAGTTGGCTGCTGGACCAGAGAGAGGACACGTGTGGGACGACTGGCCGAACCGGGAAGGTCTGCAGATTAGCTTCCAGTGTCGCCTCGCTGTTTCTTCTTAGTATAATTACGCTTAATTTTTAAAGTTAATCCTTTTTGAGTTCTTGTTCAGCATGTCTTCCGTCTGTATGGCCTTTGTTCCCTCGCTCCGTAGGCTTATGATCTTTATTGACCAAGCCAGGCGCGTTTTCAGACCTTGCCAGATAATAACGTGTGTGTTCTGTTAGGCTGTACGTATGTACTTTCTCTTCCCATGCAATCTCACTATTAAGTGGTGCAATGAATAATAGGCATCCTTTTTTCAAACTGGTAAGTGGGGATGTAGTAATTTAGTGGGTTTCTACCAGCACTTAAAAATGAGATAAAAATATCAGTGTAGGANCGTATGTACTTTCTCTTCCCATGCAATCTCACTATTAAGTGGTGCAATGAATAATAGGCATCCTTTTTTCAAACTGGTAAGTGGGGATGTAGTAATTTAGTGGGTTTCTACCAGCACTTAAAAATGAGATAAAAATATCAGTGTAGGACAGAGTAAGGTTAAATACTGTCGCAAGACAGTTTTGTTTATGTGTGGTGTGTGTATTTTGCATCCTCACTAGGTGGTCTTGTAAAATGCATGTTGTACTCTTAGTTGCCACTAATGAAAAGTTTAAAAGTCCCTGCTTTAAGAGCTACCAGTCTTTTGAAGATAGATGAAGTTGTTAAAAGCATTGCGTTGTGTAGACACATCAGAAGTAATTTAGAGCATTTTGTTTGACACCTCTTAAGGATTTTGAGGGCCAGAAATCAGGGGGTTGTATAAAAGTTAAAGGATTTCACTGCGCTTAGGGGTCTTAAGCTTTTGCATTTTTAATAGACCACAAGTCACAGTATCTATCTGCATAAAAAATAATTCGAATGCAGAATACCTGGTCTGCCTGCAAATACATAGATCTGTGGTGGCACCGATCCCGCGCTTCAAGGACAGAATTTGGCTGTAAAATTTAAGGGTGTGCTGGGAGTTACTGAAAAAAAAAAAACAAAACCCAGAAGCAAAACAGAAAACCCTGGAGGAGCCAGAACAGACGGGCTAAATGTGCCAGGGAAGAACAGAGGGACTGCTCAAGATCCAGGAAGCGGATTTGCCCCCCTGCCGCCGTGGACGTATGTACTTTCTCTTCCCATGCAATCTCACTATTAAGTGGTGCAATGAATAATAGGCATCCTTTTTTTCAAACTGGTAAGTGGGGATGTAGTAATTTAGTGGGTTTCTACCAGCACTTAAAAAATGAGATAGAAAATGTCAGTGTAGGACAGAGTAAGGTTAAATACTGTTGCAAGACAGTTTTGTTTATGTGTGGTGTGTGTATTTTGCATCCTCACTAGGTGGTCATGTAAAATGCATGTTGTACTCTTAGTTGCCACTAATGAAAAGTTTAAAAGTCCCTGCTTTAAGAGTTACCAGTCTTTTGAAGATAGATGACGTTGTTAAAAGCATTGCGTTGTGTAGACACATCAGAAGTAATTTAGAGCATTTTGTTTGACACCTCTTAAGGATTTTGAGGGCCAGAAATCAATGTAAAATGCATGTTGTACTCTTAGTTGCCACTAATGAAAAGTTTAAAAGTCCCTGCTTTAAGAGTTACCAGTCTTTTGAAGATAGATGAAGTTGTTAAAAGCATTGCGTTGTGTAGACACATCAGAAGTAATTTAGAGCATTTTGTTTGACACCTCTTAAGGATTTTGAGGGCCAGAAATCAGGGGGTTGTATAAAAGTTAAAGGATTTCACTGCGCTTAGGGGTCTTAAGCTTTTGCATTTTTAATAGACCACAAGTCACAGTATCTATCTGCATAAAAAATAATCTGAATGCAGAATACCTGGTCTGCCTGCAAATACATAGATCTGTGGTGGCACCAATCCCACGCTTCAAGGACAGAATTTGGCTGTAAAATTTAAGGGTGTGCTGGGAGTTACTGAAAAAAACAAAACAAAACCCAGAAGCAAAACAGAAAACCCTGGAGGAGCCAGAACAGACGGGCAGAATGTGCCAGGGAAGAACAGAGGGACTGCTCAAGATCCAGGAAGCGGATTTGCCCCCCTGCCGCCGTGGGCAGCTTTCCAGAGGCTTCAGGGCCGGAATCCTGTGTGAGTGTCCTTCTCTACAGCGTCACACTCTCTGCTGAGGAAAGGTTTGAGTGCTCTGCCGTGTGCCCCGTTATTTTAGGGATGGAGTTTAAGGTGTGTGTGGTGTGTGTGTGGTCTTCGCACTGCCCAGCAGGTGCTCTGCTTGGCCTCCAGGGTTTTGGGGGAAGATGATATGAAAATGTCCTCAGGAAAATGTTCTATTCTTTCTGTTTCTGTCGGTTACGTTTTGGTGATCGTGGGCTTTCTTGGGGCTTCCCTCGTGGCTCAGATGGCAAAGATCTCTGGGTCGGAAAGATCCCTTGGAGAAGGGAATGACTACCCACTCCACTCCTCCTGTCTGGCAAATCCCATGGACAGAGGAGCCTGGCAGGCTACAGTCCGTAGGGTCGCAGAGTCGTACGCAACTGAGCGACTGAACACCACCCCTTTCACATAGTGGGGTCTTTAAGATCAGTGAGATCTGGGTTTATTTCTGACTCTGCCACTAATTTTCCAGGTGGCGTTAGTGTCAAAGAACCTACCATTCTCTCGGAGCTCCCCTGGTGGCTCGGGATAGCAAAGATCCTGGATTCGGAAGACCCCCTGGAGGAGGGAATGGCAGCCCACTCTAGTATTCTTGCCTGGAGAATCCCATGGACAGAGCAGCCTGGAGGGCTACAGTCCATGGGGTCGAAAAGAGTTGGACATGGCTGAGCCCACACGCACACATACAGCCACTAATTACCATTTAACAGCAGCCAAGTAATTTGACTTTTCTCAGCTTCAGTTTGTCTTCTGTGAAATAGAACGGGGGCATCTCTGGATGGTGGGGGGATCAGATGAAACAGGAAATAGGAAAGCTGTGGTCTCTGCTGCTGCTGCTAAGTCACTTCAGTCGTGTCCGACTCTGTGTGACCCCATAGACGGCAGCCCACCAGGCTCCCCCATCCCTGGGATTCTCCAGGCAAGAACACTGGAGTGGGTTGCCATTTCCTTCTCCAATGCATGAAAGAGAAAAGTGAAAGTGAAGTCGCTCAGTCTGTCCGACTGTTAGCGACCCCATGGACTGCAGCCCAGCAGGCTCCTCCATCCATTGGATTTTGCAGGCAAGAGTGCTGGGGTGGGGTGCCGTTGCCTTCCCCGGCTGTGGTCTCTACAGAGCACTTTACCGAAAGACGGCAGTGACATGCAGCGCCTTTCGCTGGTCTTTATGAGAGGGTTGAGTGGTGAAGAGGGTTCTGTGGATCAAAGTCTTCATGGCGTATTAAACAAGTCTTTTATACAGTTACTGCAAAAATCTGCAAGGGAGAAGCTTGAGGACATTCTCCCGTACCATATGGAATTGATACCTAACTCATTGCTTTGGGAATTTAATTCTCTGGAAGGTTTTGAAAGCAGAGGAGGGTAGGGTTTTACACCCTATTTATTGAGTAAAACTGTTATCCGGACTGGAGACATTTTACAGAATTAAAGCAGTTGCTCACTCTGATGGATAGAACACGTAGACGATTAAACCAACTTGATCTGCCTTCTGCTGAAATGTGTGGCTGTGTGACAGGCGTGTTTATTTCTTGAAGGGCAGGCATTGAATTTAATTTCCCTGAGACGATTATAATCAGAAATGCTTTTAGGCCAGTTGTTTGCTCTTTGACCATTAACTAACAAGATGATTCAGTCAGGCTTGATTCAGTTCAAACTCAATCTTTCGAAACCAGCCATGTATTTTCAACTTAGTTTTATTTCCTGGAGGGGTGGAATGTGGGATCCCCCTCTCCGTTTCCCATAAAGAGTGTATAAGCTTCAATACAGGCAAATTTCAACAAGATGATTGGACAAGTCTCTCTGGAAATCACTTCCATGTTGTAAGGAGTTTTTAAATTTCCTTTAGTAGTTTTCTAGGTGAGCATTCACTGGTCAGTCTTTTTTCCTCTTTCAAAACAAATTTCCTTTTTTTCCTGGCCTAAAAATAATGCAAATATTCATGGCTTAATTTCTTTTCCTTTCATGGGTTTATAACTACATATTTCCTAAGAGAATTGTGTCTTAATGAGATTGTCAGAGTTTCTCAGTTGGCCCTGTTCCAAAATGTTTTAGGGCAATGCATTTTAATGTTTTATAATTCTACACTGGAGAAATCCTAACAGGGTATTTAAGTCAGGTGATAGAATGAAAGTCGTAAAAGTGCTTTAAAGAACTATGGGGCTGGAATGGGTTTCCTTCCTAGTTCAAAACCATTTCAGAAACTGTGTGAATGACCTTTATTTTCTTCTCTGTAGCACACACGACTGTAATTTCCCATGACTATTTATGGTCTGTACAGCCCTTTTCTAACTTCCTTTTTTTTTTNAGAGAGTATTGAATTAGTGGATTGAAAGCTTGGAATGACAGTGTTGGTGGTGACTCCTGAATACAGAGCCTTCTTTTTATCCTCGATTAAAAATATCTGTACCTGCTATTCCAGAGTCTTTCTTTTTAAGGAAGATTTTATTCTTTTTTTAACTAAGGTATGGTAAAATAGTCCCGAATTGAATGCAGAATGTGTCAAACCTGGGTGGTTTTGAAATGGGAGGAAGTCGATTCGTTGACAGAGTGGTTCATTCCAGGTAGGGGTTGGGGAACAATGCGGCCTTGGCCTTGGTGACCGTGGCAGGTGGGTCCTGTGGGCTGGACGGGCTCTGTGCTCGGTCACTGCGGGCCCACAACGGAGCGCCCGTGCTGGAGGTCACCGGGACGGAGCGCCCGTGCTGGGGATCACCGGAACGCAGCAGGGTTGTATGTCTGCCCAGGTCCTGCTCCGCCCTTTGCTTCCCTTTTCAGTGACTGGGAGCCTGATCCCAGCAAGGATTCTGTTTCAGTTCTCCAGCTTTGCGTTTTGCTTTTATCTGTGTTTCACAGTAACTAAGGAAGTATTACAGTTTTTGACAGTTTTAGTTATCTCAAGTATAAAAACATTTTTCATAGTTTAGCTGTTGTTCACACAATCATTTGGGTTACTGATAGCATATATTAATACGTATCTTTCCATGTAAATTTTATTAAAAGTGAAAGTAAAAGTGAAATCGCTCAGTCATGTCCGACTCTTTGCAACGCGTGGACTGTAGCCCACCAAGCTCCTCCGTCCATGGGATTCTCCAGGCAAGAATACTGGAGTGGGTTGCCATCTCCTTCTCCAATTTTTTTTAATTAATTTTATTAAAGTATAATATAAATACAGACATGGGACCATAAGTATAAAAGTGTCAGTTGCTCACTCGTGTCTAGTTCTTTGCAACCCCACGGACTGCAGCCCACCAGGCTCTCTGTCCGTAGAGTTCTCTGGAGTGAGTAGCCCATTTCCTTCTACTGCAAGTATAGTACTTGATAAATTTTCTCAAAGTGAACATACTCATGTGACCAGCACCCAGATTAAGAACCAGAACGGTATCATGCTGGAAAAATTAGAGTCTATCTTCTAGACACTGCCTCCCTTCCCTGGCTTTTAATACTGTAGATTAGTTTTGCCTGATTTTGAACTCTGTAATCATGGAATCATGCAGTGTATCCTGTTACCTAGATTCTCTTATTAGTATCATATTTTTTAGATTCATCCTATTGATATATGTAGTTCTTCATTTTCACTACTATATAGTATTCCATTATTTTACTACAGAACAAATTATCTCTTACAGTTGTGAATATAAGTCAGTAAAATATGATTTATACAGCATACTGAAAAGGACTTAGTCACTGTGTGATTTAGTTACATTGTGATCTAATATCTATTTGTTTTATTGCTGTGAAAACTTTTATTTTATAATAGGCAATTGTGTTTCTCTTTCTTAAGACAGAATATTAGCTTTACTTTCTGCTCCTTTCTGCTCCCCACCAGCTATAAAATGTGACTTCCTTTTTCTTTTGTACTTCCATAAAAACTTATTTCTAGGGAATTCCCTGGCAGTCCAGTGGTTAGGACTCCGTGCTTCCACTGCAAGGGGCAAGGGCTCCATCAGGGAGCTCAGATCCTGCGATCCGCACAGTGTGGCCAGGAAAAACAAACAAAGTTTATCTCTGTCTCTTTGTAGTGAACTCATTCAGGTGATTATTGTGTTCAGTATAGATTGTGGAGTCATATATCTATATGCCTGCCAAAACTAGAGCCTGTCTTTAAATTCCTGTTTCTAAGCCCAGTTTCCAATAGGGAGGTGTCCATCAGGAAGCTCCTGGGTTTGCTGAGGACGCTGGGGTGGCGCTCCGGCCTATCAGCATCGCTCTTCTAAACCCAGTCTCCAGTGTGGCAGGTGTCCCTCAGGAAGCTCCTGGGTTTGCTGAGGACTCTGGGGTGGCGCTCCGGCTTCTCAGCATCGCTTTTCTAAACCCTGTCTCCAGTACGGCAGGTGTCCCTCAGGAAGCTCCTGGGTTTGCTGAGGACGCTGGGGTGGTGTCTCCAGTGTGGCAGGTGTCCCTCAGGAAGCTCCTGGGTTTGCTGAGGACGCTGGGGTGGTGTCTCCAGTGTGGCAGGTGTCCCTCAGGAAGCTCCTGGGTTTGCTGAGGACGCTGGGGTGGCGCTCCGGCCTCTCAGCGTGGTGGTGTTGTCTTTTGTCTTCGTAGCCTGAGATTCCTGAATGCATCTGCAAACAGATTGGAAACCCTCCCTCCAGCCACACGTTCAGAGGAGACCAGCAGCATCTTACAGGAGCTGTATTTGACGANTCAGGAAGCTCCTGGGTTTGCTGAGGACGCTGGGGTGGCGCTCCGGCCTCTCAGCGTGGTGGTGTTGTCTTTTGTCTTCGTAGCCTGAGATTCCTGAATGCATCTGCAAACAGATTGGAAACCCTCCCTCCAGCCACACGTTCAGAGGAGACCAGCAGCATCTTACAGGAGCTGTATTTGACGAATAACAGCCTCACAGATAAATGTGTGCCCTTGTTAACTGGACACCCCCATCTGAAGGTTCTTCACATGGCCTATAACCGCCTGCAGAGCTTTCCCGCAAGGTAAAAGGAGTTTAGAGTGATATCCTACATTGCGTTTCTGAAAATGGGTTCATAGACGGAAAGGCAAAAACTAAAATGTTTAGTTTCCGAATAGTGTAAAGCTTATTCCTGTTTTCTATAAGCCATTATCAACATTCCGCTAAAGAGGAATGTGTTTATTTTTCTAATATGAATGTACCCAAGGACCCAGTTGCTAGACTGCTCTTATGATTTAGAAACAAAGCATGTTATTTACAAGGTATGTTTTTTCTTTTGCTTCCTATTAACCAGGCAAATTAATTTTAAAAAGTAAGCATGGTATGGCGAGTGAGAATCGGAACGCTAACTAGGAACCTGAAGGTCCTCAATTAGCTGGTAGCTTTGCATTTGTGTTCATGGAGTAAAAATCAGAAACTGTGACACTGGGAATAACTCACGGCTCTCAGAAAGCTCCACTTTTAAGTCTGTTTTAGTTTGAGTTTGTGATCTGGGAAACAGTAGCCCTGTCTCTTGCCTTGAATGAATGCACACTGAGCCTGCCGTGGAGGACTGATTCTGTTTCTGTGGCATTGGCATTTATCCATTTAACAAGTCAGGTCCTAGAACTCACACCCACACATCAAAGAAGCAAACACTAACCCCCGCGGCATTCTGCTGCTCACTGCAGCTTAGCAGTGGGCCGAAGCTGAATTCTGTGGCCTGCTCACCGCAGCTTAGCAGTGGGC
>SJYX01022896.1:102696-120362 GCA_006410675.1 Oreotragus oreotragus
ACAGATTGAATTTGGCTCAGCCAGAAGATCTCTCAGTGGCTCAGACAGTAAAGAATCCACCTGCAATGCGGGAGACCTGGGTTTGATCCCTGGGTGGGGAGGGTCCCCTGGGGAAGGGAATGACTACCCACTCCAGTATTCTTGCCTGGAGAACTCCATGGACAGAGGAGCCTGGTGGGCTACAGTCTGTGAGGTCTCGAAGAGTTGGACACGGCTGAGCACCTGACACACTCACGCAGTCTCGAGGTGATCCGGGTGGCCCATCAGCATTCTCCTCCTTACCGCCACTTCATTATCACATGTGGTGTCGCAGGAATTTGGGGAGTGGGCTTCAGGAGAAAGCATATCTTCATATAAGCCTTCCCTCTTCTCCGCTGTGTCCCTTTGATGTCTCAGTGCCAGTACAAAGAAACCCTACTCTTAGACTCAGCTCTTTAAAGCACATATACTGGATCAACGCAGACTTTTGACCCATTCAAGTAGGATTTTCACTGAAGTTCAGACTAAGCCACATAGCAAAGTGATTGTTGCCAGGATAACTTAATTCACACACAGAGTTTTAATAGGAAAAGGACATCCGTCTGTCTTCTTGTTGTCAATTCAAAGAGTTGAAGCTAAGACTTTTTGTTTTGTAGTAAGAAAAGTGTGTGTTAGTTTCTCAGTTGTGTCCAACTCTGTGCGACCCCATGGACTGGAGCTCACCAGGCTCCTCTGTCCTTGGAATTCTCCAGGCCAGAATGCTGCAGTGGGCTGCCATTTCCTACTCCAGGGGATCTTCCTGACCCAGTGATTGAACTGGGCTTTCTTGCGTCTCCTGCACTGCAAGCAAGTTCTTTGCTGTCTGAGCCACCAGGAAAGCCCCTGTTAAAATGCTTTAATCCTCAAAAACAGGAGTGAAAAAGTGATTGACCAAATCATTCGTTAAAATGATTCCAAGCGAATCTCTAAAGAATCTCCAGACTCAATTACCCTCTGGTTCTCATTATCTATTAGTAGTAGTTTCTTTTTAAATTTCTTTCTAATTGTTTTGTGACTTGCCCACCTTGGATTTTCTCTTTTTTTTTTTAGTAAAATGGCAAAACTGGAGGAACTGGAGGAGATCGACCTCAGTGGGAATAAGCTAAAGGCCATCCCGACGACCATCGTGAGCTGCAGGCGCATGCACACGGTGACTGCTCACTCCAATTGCATCGAAGTCTTCCCCGAGGTTATGCAGCTCCCGGAGATCAAGGTGCGTGGCTGAGCCCGTGGCCTCCAGGTGTCAGGCCACAGACGTACTTCCTGTGTATCACCAGCTCCGGCTGCTGGCTCCCCCCGGGCTTCCTTGGAGCGAAGAGGCCTCTGTTCTTGCTCCACCCTCCTCGCTGCTGGGCCACGCTGCTGAGCTGGCCGAGGAGGGAAACCAGAAAACAAGAAGCCCTGGGCTGGGAGTGGGGAAGGTGGCTCAGAGGCCAAGCGCCTGCCTGCAGAGACACGGGAGGCGGGGACGCCGCCCCGCAGGAGGGAACGGCTCCCACGGCAGTGTTCTTGCCTGGGGGCCCCGTGGACACAGGAGCCTGGTGGGCGACTGTCCGTGGGGTCACAAGGGATGGAACACTGCTTGCGACTGGACATCAGCCGCGTAGCCACCTCACTCGTTCCCGTCTGTCTGACAGCACCTGTCGCACCTTTTTCCAGGGTGTCTGTGAGACCCAGAGACTGCGCCAGGCTTGCTAGGAGTTTGAAAGAGCCAGCAGCACCCCCACCCCACGCCCCGATTAAACAGCGGCATCCCCACGGCACTGGGGTAGTGGTGACTCCCGGGGCAGATGTGGTCTCACTGCTGTTTCGATGGCCAGATGTGCACTTCAGCTGAAGGACGCTGGCGGAACAAGCAGTGTCTCCCGTTTGGGTGCTGCAGAAGATGGTCTGTGTCAGTGAGGGCGGCAGCTTGGTGGCAGAGGCTTTCTGCACCTCGTGACTGTGAGCAGTCTCACGGGACGAAACCAGTTCCCTAGCAGGAACGTCATCTAACGGTTTTTTTAGAGGCCGCAAAGTGTTCTTGCCTGGAGAATCCCAGGGACGGCGGAACCTGGTGGGCTGCCGTCTGTGGGGTCGCACAGAGTCGGACACGACTGAAGCGACTCAGCAGCAGCAGCAAAGAGTAAGAAGTTCTTTCATCTGTGTCTCAGCATTTCTGATTATTAGTTTTATGCTTAATAAAGAAAGAAAGCTCTGATTATAGACGCAGGATATGTTCTGATCTCCTAAAAAGGAACAAATGTCATCCTGTTTGAAGTCACTTTGAATAGCATGAACGATTTTTCATCACAGGAGTACATTATGTGGTTGAGGTGTGTACAAGCCATGTGATAGGGGTGTGTGTGTGTATGTGTGTGTGTGCACTTTAGGCCATGAAGTATTTTACTTTGAGCACTGTAATCTCATATGTGACTGTGGCATTTTAGAATACTTAACTGAAAACTTGCGATTTTTTTTTTTTTTTTGCCATGCCGTCGGGCATCGCGCGATCTTAGTTCCCCCGACCAGGGATGGAACCCAGACCCCTGCAGTGGAGGCACAGTCTTAACCACTGTACCACCAGGGAAGTCCCAGAAGTATTCTATTTTTACTTTATAGTACCTTTTACAGTGAGTAAGAGGTGGGCTTCTGAAAGGAAGAGATCTAGAGTTGGATTCCAGCTCAAAGTCACTTAACTGTTCTGTTTCCTCATCTGTACAATGAGGGAAAGAGCAGCACAGAGTCGCAGTGTTGCTGTGAGGATGAAATGGAATAAAGCATGCAGAGCATCTGAGAGAGAAGCAAGAACTCTCGCGAGAGCATGCAGTGTGCACCGTCGATAGTGACGAGGCCTCCACAGGGGTCGGCTCTGATGCTGATTATATGGAGCAACTGTCTTTGCTGATGATCAGCAGAATCCAGGAGGCCTGTCACTTAAGCACAGGCTTCTCTGGTTCCGGCACGGGAGCTGTGCTGACAGCTGAGCCTGCCGGGGGCTGCTTGCTGGCCTATCCTGGGAGGGGGTGTGGTGTGTCTCGGGGGCTCGTTAAACAGGGCCCTGTGCCCCCCGGCCTCACGGTTAGCCTCCTTTGTGCTGCTCTTATTTTCTGCACCTGTCTTTTAATGTTGTTGAACTCTTAGTTGTAGATTCTTTTGTTTTTAAGTATCTGGTTTAAAATGCAGATAGACGTTTACAGTTTCCAGGTTTTGACTAGGTTTTGCACAATGTGAATGTTGTCCTGCAGAAGCAGACTTTCTCTTCGGCCCTTGCTCCTTGCCGGGGCTCCCAGCTTCAAGCCGGCGCCTTGTGTCTCGTTTCATCCCTTCCCTGCGTCTGCCCTCTGTGCCCTGCTTGACGCCCCTGAGTAGGGGGTGGGGGTGTGTGGCCAGAGCTGCACCAGTGGCTTGCGGGGTCTCAGTTCCTCCCCCAGGGTTTAAGCCCGGGGCTCTGGCAGTGAAAATGCAGGGTCCTAGCCACTGAACCACCAAGGAAGTCCTGCGGCCACTTTTAAAACTTTACTTTTGGTTTTATTTTCTAATAGTTTTTTTTTTAACCCGCATATTATATCTTGGCATTTTCCTTATGTTAAAAATGCCCAGTCTTTCTGATCCAGCAGTCCCATTCCAAGAGATGTTTTGTTGTTGGGGTTTTATTTGGGGGGAGGTGATGAGCAGTATCAAGTATCCTTTACATACAAAAGTATGAACTTTGCAGCCCTGGACAGATAGTGTTATTGAAAAAGTAATAGTTACATTGTTTGAGAACTCTGGATTGATATTTTAGTGTTGTTTCATATGAGAAACAACTCGTTCATATTTCATATGAGACTATTTTAAGTAGCTGTGTAAGTATTTACATACATTTAAACCATCCAAAAGGAAACTCCTGGTAGAATTGTGGCTGTAAACAGATGACGAAATGCCTGAGTCGCCACTGGCAACTGAGTCCTAAGCATGGCTTTAATATAAAAGAAATCATCTTTATAAGTTGAAACACTCTGCTGCTGCTGCCGCTAAGTGGCTTCAGTCGTGTCCGACGCTGTGCGACCCCGTAGATGGCAGCCCACCAGGCTCCCCCGTCCCTGGGATTCTCCAGGCAAGAACACTGGAGCGGGTTGCCATTTCCTTCTCCAATGCATGAAAGTGAAAAGTGAAAGTGAAGTCGCTCAGCCTGTCCGACTGTCAGCGACCCCATGGACTGCAGCCCACCAGGCTCCTCCGTCCATAGGATTTTCCAGGCAAGAGGACTGGAGTGGGGTGCCATTGCCTTCTCTAGCCTATGTTAAAATTTTATTGTGATTCAGATGGTCAGAATCCATCTGCCTGCAATGCAGGAGACCCAGGTTTGATCCCTGGGTTTGGAGGGAAGATTCCCCTGGACAAGCAAAGGCAACCCACCCCAGTATTCTTGCCTGGAGAATCCCATGGACAGAGGAGCCTGGCAGGCTGCAGTCCGTGGGTTGGCAAAGAGTTGGACGTGACTGAGTGACTGACACTGGTAATCCTAGGTTATATTCTTAATGCTTCTTGAAAATGAAGTACAGTAATTTTAAGGTGTTTCATAAAAAGTGTTAAAATTATGGCAGTTATAAACATTAGCAGATAGCATGAGTTAAAGAAGAATGAGGCCCTGTTGCATTCAGATAGTTCTCTATAAACAGTCTCATCTTTTAAGGCGTTAAAGAGAGGGCTTGTTCACAGCTTTGTTACCAAAGCTTTAAAACCAATTATCATTTAAAAGGATAAACAAGTTTTCTTAGTAAAATACATATACTAGAGTGTAATTTTTGAAACTTGTAAAATTAGGCCATTATTCGCATACCTCTAGAACAGAGGCCACATGCCTCCCCTAATCGTGGGTAAAACGTGGGTGTAGGCTTGCCTCATTTTGGTGCATTCAGTGAGATCTCGCAGAGTGATCGTCAGGCAACAAATTCTCTCTGTGGGCCAGAAGGTCGTATAAGTTAGTAGGAAAGAAGTTGACTTTTTAGAGTGTTCTGGTGCGCTCAAGGACACCTAGTCGGAGCAGCTTTGTTCCCTAGGATGGCCGTCTTCACCGATGTTCGGCACTTTCTTCCAAACCCACCACCAGTCCTGTGTTCTGGAGCAGGTTGTGCTCTTTTCTGACTGTCAAATAGATGCGCCTCCTTCTGGGTGCAGAGCCGCCGTCAATCAGCTAGAGAGAAAAACCTGGCCCTTGAGTCACCACGTCAGCCAGGCTCAGCTTGGCTGGTCCCGGCCGACGTCCTCGTCTAGGCCCCCGGTGCTGGCGGCCCAGAGGGCAGCAGCGCCGCCTGGGCAGCCCTCGGCCTTCTCACCCAGGGGCCCCTCCCCTCACTGCACGGCCACCACATCGACAGTGTAGGAGCTTTGCAACAAAACCCAAGCTCCTCGTTGAATTACTTCCAATTAGTGACATATTCCTGCCATTTTCGAAGTGTGGTTTAAGCAGGTGAAATTAGTGTGTGACACAGCAGATGAAATTCAAACACCGTATACTAGCAACGTTTGTCAAATTTTCCATTTTCCTGTAGGGCCCTTGATTCTGGCCACTAGGTGAACAGCATATTTTAAGATGTTTTAAGTTCTCCCCAGAAGATTATTTTCATGTTTGTGCTGTGAAGTAATAAACCATTTGGATACGCTGAGTGACGTCATCTCGAGGACCGTTGTTTTCACTGGGAAATGGAGTACAAAGTGTGTTTAATACGCCAGTCTTGAGAACAACGGATCCAGGAAGTTGAATTTCCCTTGGAATCGAGCCGTGTTTGTTGTTTCTGAGGAGGAAGGAGAGCAAGAGAACCAGCTCAGTCATAAAACACAAAGCACACGGGGAAGCGGCCAAAGCGGGTGAAAGAAGAGGCATGAAGTCTTCAGAGAGGAGGCCGAGGGAAGTAAAGACGCGCCAGGGACCAGGTAGGGGGCAGTTTCGGTGGGGTAGCTGACCTTCTAGACTCAACAGTCACCCAGGAACTGAAATACCAAAAAGCAGGAAGCAGGAACAGTTGTCTTTCTGGTCCTGGAGTCTGGGTATTCGTTATTTAGGAATTCTTCTAAAATTTGGGGAATCTGGCACCCGTTCCTGTTTGGAACAAAAGCTGCGGAAAAGGCATGACGTGGTGTCTCCCAGGGCAGGGCCGTTGAAGCCTCTTTTCTCTCTGCCTCCCTGGCCACACAGCCCACAGGAAATCTGGGCCTGAACAGTCTCTGTCTCTCAGAGTCGGGGTAAAGTATTAACTCACACAGATTGGTTTGTTTTTTAACTCAAGTTTGAAAATTTTTTTCAGCAGGTCTTTTAAGCACAAAGTCATGCCCTTTCCAGCCAAATACTGCTTCCGTCTTATGAAGTGGGCTGTGTGTACATGTAGATAAGACAGCTGGCCCTCTGAGGGTCCTGTGTGTGAAAAGCGTCCCTTCAGAGGCGCCCTGGGGAGAGGAGCACTTGTGGCCGTGTGTCCTCAGAGAGCTTGGCGGGAGTGGGCACTGCCGTGGCCTCGACAGTCTCCTGTCCACAGGGAGAAGAGGTGAGATCATACGCCCCGAAGTCTGGAATAGGACCTGCAGTCATCTGTAAACTTCTGTGACGTCTCCCTTCTGATCTAAAAGTACATGCTAACTTTGTGTTTACTCTGTTACCATGTCTTTTAGTTTTAAGATAAAAGGGAAGGCTCCATCATCTTATAAGTGACACTGACGCCCCCAGAAGCACAGGCCAGGTGTCCTGTAACCCTGTGATATACCACCAAGTCTCCCCAAGGGCACACATAACCAGTTTCAAGAAGAAATGATGACAAGGAATTGCTTAGCTTATATACCGGATGCATTTCATTAAAGTCAGATTTTAGACATAGTTTTGGTGTTTAAGGGAATTTACTATTTGCATGAATGGAATAGTAATGGGTGGATTGAGGATTTTTTTGAAAAAAGCTTTACCCTGATGGTCATTTTTGTCAAGGTGTTGCCAATAAGGTTTCATAACTCTAAAGTCCAGTTGAGAAAAATCAGAGATACTGTGTGTAAACTTAAAAGGAAGGGTCTTTACAAATTAATGGAGAAGGGAATGGCAACGCAGTCCACTGTTCTTGCCTGGAGAATCCTATGGACAGAGGAGCCTTGTGGGCGGCAGCCCATGGGACTGCAGAGTCAGACACAGCTGAGCAGTGAACACTTTGACAAATGGAAGCTCTTCTTTGGCTTATTCAGTCAGCAAGCGTTTGTGCAAGAACAGGAAACCGCGCTTGTAGGCAAAGCACTTACTCTGTGCCGGCAGCAGAGGCTGGCACCAGATGGCAGCGCCCTGTGATTTCTAGGAGTTGGCCTCCTCCAGCGTGCACAGCCGTCTGGCCTAGTAGAGCGCGTTGCCTTCTCACGTTTAGCCAGACCAGTGCCTTTGCAGTGCCGCTCACTCTAGACGGAGTCTGACCCGAGCGGGCACGTTGTGGCTCCGGTCCTGACAGACCCATTAAGACCCGTTCATTCATTCAGGCAACAGGTAGTTGTCTGCAGTCATCTGTTTGTTCCTCCTTTTGGTGAAAGCGGCGGTTGAGCTTCTGCTTTGTGCAGTGTGCTAAACACGCATCCCACGTGGGAGGAGGCGCAGCAAGGATAGCATGAAGAGTTCCCCTCACAGAGGCCGGTGCGGCAGGGTACGGACAGGTGAGGACAGGTTGGCGCGAGAGTTCGCTCTGACAGCTGGACAGCGCGTGAGCGGAGGCAGGTGCTGAAAGGTGGGCTGAAGGCCACAGCTGACCAGCCGAGGACCTCGGGCGCAGGTTGAAGGGTGGCAGGGGGCGGCAGAAAGACTGAGGCTGGAGTGGAATGAGGTGGAAGCCACGGCAGAACACCACCCGGGCAGCATCGTGGGGCGCAGACCAGGGGGAAGGGAGGCTGAAAGCAAAGTTGGGCAGCGGTCACAGTCCTCAGGGCAAGTGTGAGGTCAGAACAGGATGGTAGAAGTAGACAGTGCGGGGCTGACTGCAGGGCGCTCAGGACTGGTGGCCGGATGGGCCTGGGCGGGCTGGTGCGCGAGCCCGCCTCTTAGGATCTGCATCGCCGTCCCCAAGGTCACCTTTATAAGTGATACCCCGCTGAACTCGTTTATAATCTGGTAATTTAAAGAAGGAGCGATTTTATGTCTATGGAATCGTAAAAGTTTAAATCTTTAGAGGTAACATTAAAAAACCTTGGTAACCAATTTCATAAAAATCAGTGACGTTCCACGATGTCTTTAATCTTTCCCCTTAACACATACTCTGACCTCCGAATTCGTGTGTGTCAACTCTTCAGCCTTCTGCATTACCCACACCTGTCAGTCCTTAAGCTCATGTTTCGTCACCACCAGGAGACTGTATTGACGCTGGGGTGTGTTCTTTTCTCTGTACTGATACCCACACCTGTCAGTCCTTAAGCTCATGTTTCGTCACCACCAGGAGATTGTGTTGACGCTGTGGGGTGTGTTCTTCTCTCTGTACTGATGTACACAGACCATGCTACGGGAATAGCTCACTGTGAAGCAGTTTTATCAGAGTTTTACTCAAGTCCAGGTGACACGCAACCATCATTTGTAATCGGACAAGCAGCCAAAAGGAGCGGTGGCCATGTCCCTGTTACTAACATTCAGATTAAGGGAGTTCCTGCACTTCTGCTCAGAGGTGGCGAGAGTGAAGGTGTAGAATAAGTGAAATGTGGTGAAGCTGCGCCTACGTTGATGATTTTTGTGTGAATAACAAGGCTAAAGAGAGACACAGAGTTCTAACCCTGTCCAGGTGTTAAAGGGGGACGGTGGTGGTGTAGTCACTAAGCCATGTCCGACTCTGAAACCCCATGGACTGTAGCCCGCCAGGCTCCTCTGTGCGTAGGATTCTCCAGGCAAGAATACTGGAGCGGGTTGCCATGCCCCCCTCCAGGGGATCTTCCCAACCCAGGGACTGAACCCAGGCCTCCTGCATTGCAGGCAGACTCTTGGCCGTCTAAGCCCGGGGAAGCCCTGGTCCGTTGTAAATGTTTGGGGCTGAACCGCAGCCAGACCCAGTTCCTGCGTTTCGCTCTCGCGGTGCCGTGACTCGTCAGAGCGGTTCTCCTGCAGAGCCTTAGAGCCGCTCCTGCAGGCCGCGTCTTCTCGTTTCCACTTTTCCTTCAGTGTGTGGACCTGAGCTGTAACGAGCTAAGCGAAGTCACACTACCAGAAAACCTGCCTCCGAAGCTGCAAGAGCTGGACCTGACTGGAAACCCCCGGCTCGCCCTTGACCACAGAACCCTGGAGCTGCTGAAGTGAGTCCCTTGTGAGGCGCTGCAGCCCCGCCCTCTTCCCTGAGGAGGACGCTGGCTGCTCAGCGCAGACAGGAAATGGGATGGGAGGCGTCTGCCTTGCGTGGTCTGTCTGCACAGACTTGGAGTGAAGGGCTTTGTGAGTCTGTAGTTCACCAAGATGGACGGACAGCCAGAAAGTTTTTTCAGATAGCTGGATACTCATATGTCCTCCCAGAAGGTTTTTGAGAAAGTGTCCAGACAAAAAGAGATGAGAATATTGAAAACAAAATAGAAAGGGAGGTTTAAAGACACAGGAGGCCTACAGCCCTCTCCACTGTTTTACCAGGATGCAGAGCCTTGGCCCAGGTCCCTCAGTGTGGCCAGACCTTAGTTTTTTCATCTTTAAGGGAGGGTGGTCTACACACTGTCTAAAGGACTTTTCAGAACTAAGAATATATGGATCATCAAGACATATTTCATCCTTATACAGGTAACTTTTAGTGTTTACAAATATGAAATGTCATTTTGTGTTAAAAATGTATAAAAATTTGTTAATAAATGGAAGCAGCTCTTTGGAGAAAAATAAAAGTCAAATTTCTATTGCACACCAAAATAAACTCCAGCTAAATTAAAGAGTTAAATCTATAACATGAAATAATTTTTTAAAGTAAAAGAAATCATGTATAAGTATATTCACAAACCAGAAAAGAACTTTTAAGGCCAAAAAAGAGGGTGGGGGAATCACAAGAGAAGTCAGTATATATAGATTGGTTTTGATATTTATGTTATATATAGTTATGTATGAGTCAATAATGATAAGTACTCATTCAAGCAGAAAATAAGCAAAGGACATTAACATTTAATAAACAAAGTACAGATAATTACATGAAAAGATCAATGTGCAGCTTTATTGTGTATCAAGGAAATAGTAAATAAAATATTTTAATAATAGCATTTTTCCCCTCAAATTGGTGCTGATGGAGGATTGTCCATTTATATAACTTTTTTTAAAAAGCCATTGGCTATCTGTGTCAGACTTTTAAAAGTATTCGTATACCTAAATCAAGGTTTTCTGTGGTAAAATTTTTATTCTAAAAGATAATCAGAAATGTGTTCATTTTAGGGATAGTCATCAAGATGTCTCTCATTACACTTAGAATGAGTGTAAAATCACACGGGGAGATTCCATGATGTAATTAGAAAAAGATGCGGACCCATATAGATAATGGAATGACCCCACTGTTATACAGGCCTAGGACAGGGCCCGTTACATTCTCTACCGAAGAGTACGTGTTACTAGAGCGCCAGAGCGCCTGCCGTGAAGCACTCTGGCTCCCGGACTTAAACGGTTAGTGACGGACGGCGACAGCGTGGCTCTTCAGGTGGACGCGCCACCCTCTGTCCAGCATCTAGACGGCTGTGGCCCCTTCATCACTTGGTAGAGGTCCCGCACCTAACGTGTAACTTAGACCCTCTGTCGAGAGCTGGCTGGTCTGTTCTCCACAAGGCAGCATCGGTCCGTGTGGTGACCGCTCCATGGGGTTAAGCTCCGGCTCCCAGACCCCCTCAGCCTCCTCTCAGGATGCACACGGGTCTGCGCCCCGCTCACTTCAGACAGCCGCCGGCCACACTGTTCAGCCAGGCGGAGGACAAGTGCTGCTTCACCAGAAAGGGCTGGGGTGGAGGGGACAGGGTTATTCTCTTCTTTAATAATCAGGCTAGGAAATGGAATTGTTTAAAGACTCTCTGTTCTGTTTTTTTTCTTTAAGTATAAATGTCTTTTGAAAGGAACCTTTCATTTTTCTCTAGAGTTCAGAAAAGTAAGTAAAAAATCCAGTGAGAAGCTGCAAGATATGCCTTAAGAAACCTGGTGCATTGCTTACCATGGTTCACAGATCAGATCTGGCGCCAGGTCATAGGGAGGGCAAACAAGAGCAGGCCTTTTTTAGATACCCCTTTTATTGATGTGTTTGAAAAGAGGCTCTATCCCACTGATGTAAAATGAGGTATTTTATCTCTGAACTTTCCATTGACACCATCTGTGATATTTATGTTTGTCAGCTTTTTAGGATAAAGGAAAAAGTGAATGCTTTCTGGTAACTAAGAGTAGAAACTTCTGTTTAATGAAATAGTTTTAAATTTCAAAGAAATTGCCACCAAATATTTCTAGAATCAAAGTTAATATTATTAGATATTGATTTACGTCTGAGTTGACTGCTTCAGGAAAGGTATTCAGTATTTATTATATTTTGGAGTTGATGAATATCAACAGATAATTTAAATTCCTGGTCTCAGGACAGAAGTGTTTAGGTGTTGAGGTTATATACCCTTTCTCTTAAGTAATAGGGGAAAAAACTAGTGGCAGTTTACAAATAGGGATTTATCTCACCATGTGGTAGGCAGCCTTTTAAGAACCTGCTGCATATCTATATGACTTCGTGTTCATGGGCATTGAATCCTCTCTCGTAGGCTGGTTTTTAATGAACTGTGTTTGAGGGTTTACTCAATATTTCTGTTTGGGGTCCTGTTGGACCAATTACAGCATACCACAGCCAAGGTGAGATAAGAACTTGTTTCCCCGTTTATATATATGTAACTAACATGAAATTTACTGAATCCCCCTCATTTATTTCATAACTTTATGATATTGGTCTCACCGTGGTTGGCTGTGCATGTGAGGAAAAAATTGGAAGCGTCAGGGAGCAGCAAGTCTCCAATAATGTTTTGTAAATATTTAAGGGGGGCGATGTGAGCAGGTATTAGATTTGAGGATGAATGTTGCAGAACCCTCTCACGTCACCCAAGCACAGTATGGTTGTAGCTGAGGTTTTGTTCTTTTCACATCTGGGCTTCATGTTGTGAGAACACACCTAACTTCCATAGTTCATGTTCTCATGCCAAGGCTGAGAGCCTTTCATCCCAGCGGAGCGCAGCCACGCTGGGCAGTGAGTGTGGAGGCTCAGTGCCCACCACCAGACGCTGAGAAACTGGTCTCCGTGCTCTGTGTGTGCCCCTTGGGTTTTATTGTGATGAGTAGCCAATTCTCGCTGCTGACAAACGTTTCAGACCCATCAAACACAGTGAGAAACGGTAAGTACAGAGTGCGTAGGTGCGCCTCGTTTCTCAGGTAAAGGTAGCAGTGAGCATCTGTTCTGTCTTAATGATTCCTGGCCCCTCCATTTCTCTGATCAGTAATATCCGCTGTTTCAAGATTGATCAGCCTTCGGCAGGAGATGCTTCTGGAGCTCCAGCTGTGTGGAGCCACGGCTACACCGAAGCTTCAGGGGTGAAAAACAAGTAAGTTGAAACTTTGGAATGAGAACTGCTGCCCGCCCGCCTCCCCGCCGTAGCAGGGGAGAGAGAAGCCCGTCACTGGCACACACTTCCCCGTGCCACCTGTATTCCAGCATGCTTCCCCAGAGGGAGGCCACCGTGTGACTTAGGCGGGAACATTAGCTCAGCTCCGCTTGGCACGCACCCACCCTCTTTGTGAGAGAGGTTGCTAGGAGACGGTGTAACTGACACATTGTGTCTCTGTAGACTCCCGTGTTTGGAGAAGGCATAAGTGTTGAAACGCATCCCCACTCTTTTGAAAAGCCCTTTATCTTGCTCTGCAGCCTGTTCACCAAGCAGAACAGGGAGAGTTTTAAAGCAGCAGAAGCAGCGTTTCTGTGGAGCTGCCTCCTGCAGCCTCCGTCAGCTCATCAGGAGTGTGATGTCCACCCTCTAATGTCAGCTGCTTGTCTCGCCACCAGGTCCTGTCCATCTTGATTCCTTTCTCTTCCCTCTTCTCACCAACCTTGAGAATCATAATCCTGCTCTGCAGGCTTGCTTTTTATGAAGGGGTCCTGATCATCAGTGTGGGAAGAATCCGCCTGCAATGCGGGAGACGTAGGGGTGACCCCTGGGTGGGGAAGATCCCCTGGAGGAGGGCATGGCAACCCCCTCCAGTATTCTTGCCCGGAGAACCCCATGGACAGAGGAGCCTGGCGGGCTACCGTCCAAAGGGTCGCAAAGAGTCAGATGCAACTGAGAGACTGCTGAGCAAGTGGCAGAAAAGCCAAGGAGCCTGTAAGTTAGAATAGTCGTCATTTAGTTAGCTAAGGCACAGGAGCACCCAGCATTCAGAGCGGCAGGCCGGAGCGGGACAGAAAGTGCAGGACAACCTCAGGAGAGCTAACGGCCTTCAGCCCTCGGTGCGCGTTAGAATCAGTCAGGTGCAGAGCACTGGAGAACATTCTCCAACCTAGGACCATTAGACCAGAGTGTGTTAGAGCCTCCCCCGGGACTCTAAGGGGCCCCCGGGGCTGAGCACTGCTGGCTCGCTTTCCTTCCTGGGAAGGAAAAGGTGGAACTGTGGCTGCCACGCTGCCTGCTTTTCCGTGGGTTAGAAAGCAGAACGGAACTCACGCTGTGGGTCTGACTCGGCATTCCTTTCCTCTTTCCCTGAGAGTGTGATACGGAATATTAGAGAAGATGTAGGCTTCCTTTACCACGTTAGGAAAAGTCCCTTCTGTTCCTAGTTTGCTAAGAGTTTCTCTAATGTGTATCAGATTTTTTGTCATAGGCTTTTTCTGCATCAGTTGAGGTGATCGTATTTTTGTCTGTTGAGATAATGAATTGTATCGATTTTAGAATGTTGAATCCGCCGTGCCTTTTCAGGATGAGTTTCAGCGTGGTCGTATGTACTACCCTTTTTATACTCTGCTGGCTCAGCCTTCTGGTAATTTGTTGATCACGTCTGTATTCACAGTAATCTTTTTCTTGTGGTGTCTGATTTTGATATCAGGGTGATGCTGGCCTCACCTCATAAACTGAGTTGAGGAGTATTTTGTCTTTAGGATTCCACAGTCTTCTGGAAGAGTTTCTATAGCCTTGATATTATTTCTTCCTAAATTTTTGCTAGTATTTGCCAGTGAATTCCACCTGGGCCTGGAGTTTTCTTTGGTTTATAACTAAATATACGATTTCTTTAATATAGGAGTATCTCTTTCTTCTTGAATGAACTTTAGTAATTTATGTCTGTCAAAGAATTTATCCATTTTCATCTAGTTCTCAAATTTATTGGCCATAATATGCCATTGTCCTCCTTTTCCTCTCTGTAGGGTCTGTAGCAATGCCTCTCCCCTCTCCTTCCTGACACGTTTGCCGTTTGTCTTTCTATCCTGATCAGATTGACTTCAGGTCTCTCAGTTTTATCGATATTCTCAAAGAACCAGCTTTTGGTTTCCTTGAATTTTGTTGTTGTTACCTTTCTGTTTTCTATTTCATTGACTTCTGCTCTTATTTTTATTATTTTCTGCTTGTTTGGATTTATTGTGCTTGTAAATTTCTAACTTCTTAAGGAATAAGTTTGGGTCACTGATTTGAGCTTAGGGTATTAATATTCTAAGCATTTAGAGCTATAAATTTCCTCCTAACCAATTTTCCCAGTGTGGTTGGAGAACATACTTTGAATCACTTGAATCTTTTAAAATTATTAAGGCATTTTCTGGCCCAAAATATGGTTTCAGTTCAGTTCAGTCGCTCAGTCGTGTCCGATTCTTTCCGACCCCATGAGTCGCAGCACTCCTTATGGTATATATTTTGTGTGCATTTGGAAAAAAATCGGGTAGGTTGTCATTTAGATCAAGTTTGTTGAAAATGTTGTTCAGGCCTTGACTCTGCTCGCTGATTTTCTCTCTGCCTTCCTTGTCAGCGCCTGAGAGACTGTGATTATCTGTAATGAACAAGGTCAAGGTTGAAGGTCAAGGTCAAGGTTGACCTTGTTCATTACGCGTTGTCTGTTTCTCCTTGTGGTTCTCTCAGTTTTTGCTTCATGTATTTCAGAGCTCTGTTATTAAGTGCATAAACATTCAGAATGTTAGTTTTGTGATGAACTGACCCTTTAATCACTGTAAAGTAACTGCTGCTGCTGCTGCTAAGTCGCTTCAGTCGTGTCCGACTCTGTGCGACCCCATAGACGGCAGCCCACCAGGCTCTGCCGTCTCTGGGATTCTCCAGGCAAGCACACTGGAGTGGGCTGCCATTGCCTTCTCCTATTTCTGTAGTAGTCTTCGTGCTGAAATGTTNTCCGACTCTGTGCGACCCCATAGACGGCAGCCCACCAGGCTCTGCCGTCTCTGGGATTCTCCAGGCAAGCACACTGGAGTGGGCTGCCATTGCCTTCTCCTATTTCTGTAGTAGTCTTCGTGCTGAAATGTTCTTGGTCTGATACGAATGGAGCTGCTCTGCCTTCCTTTTGTTTAGTGTAGCACAGTACAGTTGACCCTTCAACTGCATCAGAATAAGAGGCACCAAGCGACCATCAGAAATCCACGCATCACTTTACAGTCAGCCCTTTCCATCCAAGGTTCCACATTTGCAGAGATTGTATAGGACTATAGTAGTATTAGAGGGGACAAAAATTAACATATAAGTGGACCCATGCAGTTTAAACCTGTGTTGTTTAGGGGTCACTGTGTATCATTCTGAATCCGTTTTGCATTTAACCTATTTGTCTCTTTATGTTTAAAGCATATTTCTTATAAGCAGCATATGGTTAAGTCTTACTTTATAGTATAAACTGAATCTTTCTGAGTAGCGTCCAGGCCATTTTTACATTTAATAAAATACCGATGCGGTTAGGTTTAAATCTGCCGGTTTAACAGCATCTGTCTTCTGTTGTCTCGTCTGTTCTCGATTCGCGCTTTCTCCATTCTTTTGGGTCACTCCTTACTCCTGGTCGTCGCGTGTACCTGTTCTCACTGGTCCGGTTCTGTGGCTGCTTTGCTTCGGGTCCTTGGTCGTTGCGGTTTCTCCTCTCACATGTGGGGTAAGCTGGGTGCCTCTGCTTCTCCTTCCTCGCCTCTGTGCCGCCATCGTCACGGTTACCTCCGCTTTGCTTATAAACCCCAGGGTACGTTACTATCATTTTCCCAAAGTATTTCTCCACTTCAGTATTGTCGACATTTTGAGCCACATCATTGTTGTTGCTGGAGAGCAGGGGAGGGATGGGGTGTCCTGCGCATTGTAGGAGAATTAGCAGCACCTCAGCCTCTACCGCCTGGATGCCAGTATCACCCCCATCCCAGTCGTTATCAGCAGAGACGACTCCAGGGGCAGAGTGTCCCCTGTTGAACCACTGGCTCCTTTGTTTGCTTGTCGGCTGCATCCTGCAGCGTGTGGGATCCTGCTTCCCCCATGAGGGATCAAGCCTGTGGCCCCCGTAGCGGAGGCGTCAAGTCTTACCATGGACTGCCAGGGAGGTCCCGAGAAGCACCGTCCTAATGTGATATTTAAAATAAGAAAAAGAAAGCGTTTCTCTATACTCACCTGTGTGTCATTTCCGACGCGCTTCCTTTACCCCCATGAGGGATCAAGCCTGTGGCCCCCGTAGCGGAGGCGTCAAGTCTTACCATGGACTGCCAGGGAGGTCCCGAGAAGCACCGTCCTAATGTGATATTTAAAATAAGAAAAAGAAAGCGTTTCTCTATACTCACCTGTGTGTCATTTCCGACGCGCTTCCTTTGTTTGTGTGGAACCAGATCTCCGTCTGGCGGGCCATTCTCTTCTGCTCCACATATTTCCTATTTCTTGCAGTGCCGTCTTTTGTATGTGCATCTGAAAATGTCCATTTTGCACCTTCACCTTCGGAAGTGGTTCTCACTGGTTTAAGAAGCAAGGGTGACAGTCTCCGTGTCAGTCTTGAAGACGCTGCTGGTCCGTCTTCCGCCTTGTTTCTCACGAGAGCCCTGCTGTCTCTGCTCCTTCGTTCCTCGCAGGATGCACTTTCCCTCTGCCCCCCAGTTCAGTTCAGTTGCTCAATGTGGGATCCTGCTTCCCCCATGAGGGGTCAAGCCTGTGCCCCCCGTAGCGGAGGCGTCAAGTCTTACCATGGACTGCCAGGGAGGTCCCGAGAAGCACCGTCCTAACGTGATATTTAAAATAAGAAAAAGAAAGCGTTTCTCTGTACTCACCCGTGTGTCGTTTCCGACGCGCTTCCCTCGTTTGTGTGGAACCAGATCTCCGTCTGGCGGGCCATTCTCTTCTGCTCCACATATTTCCTATTTCTTGCAGTGCCGTCTTTTGTACGTGCATCTGAAAATGTCCATTTTGCACCTTCACCTTCGGAAGCGGTTCTCACTGGTTTAGGAAGCAAGGGTGACAGTCTCCGTGTCAGTCTTGAAGACGCTGCTGGTCCGTCTTCCGCCTTGTTTCTGATGAGAGCCCAGCTGTCTCTGCTCCTTCGTTCCTCGCAGGATGCACTTTCCCTCTGCCCCCCAGTTCAGTTCAGTTGCTCAGTCGTGTCCGACTCTTTGCGACCCCATGAATCGCAGCACGCCAGGCCTCCCTGTTCATCACCATCTCCCGGAGTTCACTCAGACTCACGTCCATCGAGTCTGTGATGCCATCCAGCCATCTCATCATCCTCGGTC
>SJYX01022897.1:0-31064 GCA_006410675.1 Oreotragus oreotragus
TTCTGATCAGGTTAGGTGGGCATGTTCTCTCTGATTAGGTGGACTTTGAGAAAAGACTTGTAGGAAATTGACTGGAGGGCTACACAGATGTGTGCAGGGAATGGGTTCCAAGCAGAGCAGACAGCAGTGTAAAGGCCCTGAGCCTGGAGGCCGCTGGGCAGTTCTGAAGGAGTCAGGTCTGAGTGTCCGGAGTATCAGCGAGGGGAGGCTGGTAAGCAGGTAGCTCCTGGTGGAAAAGAAGCTTGTGAGAGGCAGTGTGTGCAAAGATTAACTGGATTATAAGATGATTTTATGCAAGGCACTAATGCTTACACTAATAGAATTTATTAATTGAAAACTGTATTAATAAAATAATAAGTGGAAAGACTGTTGCTGGAGCTAAAGCTCAGTACTCTGGGCACCCAATGTGAGGAGGAAAAGACCCTGATGCTGGGAAAGATTGAGGGCAGCAGGAGAAGGGGGCGACAGAGGATAAGATGGTTGGATGGCATCACTGACTCAATGGACATGAATCTGAGAAAACTCTGGGAGAGGGTGAAGGACAGGGAAGCAGTCCATGGGGTTGCAAAGAGTCAGACATGACTTATCAACTGAAAACCACCACCAACAAAATCATAAACGTAAAAAGCATGGAGATAATACGAAATGAGTCTTTTTCCAAGTTATTAGAAAATTGCTTCAATAAGCAAAAGGAAACAGAACAATAATGATCGAGAAAATTAACAAGACTCTCTGAAACAGGGCCCTGTTACCAAATTATTGCTTCCTGAATCCAAATGCACCTTTTCAATACATGCTCTGTGGTTTTGGGAGAATTCCTCTGTGTGTTCGTTTTGAAGGCAGCCCCCTGTTGAGCCCTCTGTGCAGAGGGCTTGGAGGAACACTGTATAGAGAATTCCAGAAATTTCCTGAGTGGGCGGGGGCTTTGGCCATGTGGGTGTAAGGAGCCCCAGGAGAGGTCAGAAACCAAAACCCCCGGCCTGGTCCCCAGCACTTCCTGCCTTCCCTCCACCACCTCTGGACCTTGGCCTGACAGTGACCTTTGCATGACCCTTTTAACTTGAAAACTAGGCAGTTCTTTTGAACTTCTGTATTGTTTACTTCAAACTCAGGTCTTCCATCTAACCTAGACTCTGAGTTACTAAGACAAATTATTGTTTTTCTGTTGTTTTTCTTTTTCCCCCTTTGGATTTCCTAGAACAAAGGTCAGCACACCATGCTCTGCAGGTCAGATCCCACTTGTCACCTGATTTTGTAAATAAAGTTTTATTGGCACTCAGTCACACCCATTTGCTCAGGTGCTGCCCATGGCTGCCCGCCAACAGCAGCAACGAGTAGTCTCCAGAGACCATTGGGCCAAGAAAACACTTACTCCTTGACCTTTAAAGAACAAATTTGCCAGGCCCTGCCCTAGGTCATCATAACATTCTTTACAGTTTCAGACAAGTGAAGGAAATTAAGTGGATTATTGCCCATAAAACTACCCCATCAATACTCCACAATGACAACGAGATGCGGGACAACTTCCCTTCCATACAGCCCAGCAGGGAGATGGCTTAATCTCTTCAGAGAACTTACAAGAAGGAAACTAAACTGTGATTAGGATGGATTTTCCAAGCTTTAGAAAAGCTTAGCTTTGTTTGAAAGGAATCATTATTTGTGGTGGAAGAGAAGGCAGCCTGCCAGGGGAAAAGAGATTCCTTCTTGATAAACAAAAGGCTTTCAAAGTGAAACCTGAGTCAGGCGGACCACGTGTCTGTGTCGTCTGAGGTCCTCGGGGCACCGGGGAGGCAGCTGCGGCCGGAATCAGGAGGCCTGCATGGGGAGGGATGGGACTTCACCGCTCACCAGATGAGTGGCCCGGGGCGACTTCTGCAAAAGTCTCTAACATTTTACTCTTTTCATTTATAAAATAAAGGATTTAAATAAAGAGTTGCTAAACAAAGACAAGAATCGAAATAACCTGGGCAGCTCTTTAGAAACATTGATTCTGAAATATGTCCTTCTTGCTGTTTCTCCGTCGCTAAGTCATCTCCGACTCTTGGCAGCCTCATGAACGACCACACACCAGGCTTCCCTGTCTTTCATTATCTCCCGGATTCTGTTCAAACTGTTGTCCACTGAGTCGGTGATGCCATCCAACCATCTCACCTTCGGTTGTCCCTTTCTCCTCCTGCTTTCAATCTTTCCCAGCATCAGGGTCTTTTCCAATGAGTCAGTTCTTTGCATCAGGTGGCCAAAGTATTGGAGCTTTAGCATCAATCCTTCTAGTGAATACTGAGGGCTGATTTCCTACAGGATTGACTGATTTGATCTCTTTGATGTCCAAGGGACTCTCAAAAGTCTTCTTCAACACCACAATTCGAAAGCGTTAATTCTTCACCACTCCGCCTTCTTTATGGTCCAACTCTCACATCCACCTCTGCCCATGATTACTGGAAAAACCGTAACCTTGGCTTATGAACCTTTGTTGGCAGAGTAATGTCTCTGCTTTTTAATATGCTATCTAGGTTTGTTGTAGTTTTCCTTCCAAGGAGCAAATGTCTTTTAATTTCATGGTTGCAGTCCTTGGAGTTTCTGATTTTACAAGTCATAAGAGGGACCCAGCAGCATGATTCTAGGAAGCAACTCAGGCTGCAAGAGGCAGCGTGGACTCCACGGGCCAACATAAGGGCATCTCGGAGTTAGAGTCTGAGTCCTTCCAAGTCAATAACCCGATCCTGCCTCCTGCACACAGCTCTGGGGAAACACACACACTAACACACAAACACACACCATTAAGCTTCCTCTTTCCTTATATCTTGGGTTTCCGTATTTATGAGAAAAGCGATGTACATGTAATTAAAGTGACCCTTCCTGAGGGTACTTGGCATTTCAGGAGACACCCACCCCAAACTTATCTCTGCTGCATGTTTCATTAAAATCATAAGGCCCCTCACTGGCAGGGCAGCCACAGTCCCTGCTGACACAGGACCTGGGAAGGAGCCAAAAGGTGAGTGAGAGCCGCTGGGTTTCCTGTGCACCTGTGTGCTGACAATTTCCAAAAGCGTGTTGTGCTTTCTCACATCAGTGAGAAACGCGAGGTCTCAGTTTCAACTTCAGTGCTTGGCATTTTCCAGTTTGTGTTGTTGTTTGTTTATGTCTTGCTGACTTAAGAAGGCGAATCGTTTCTGACAGAATTTGGTGTCCTGACTCAAGGCCCACCGACAGCCCAGAAGATGAGTTTGTCCCTTTCTCCCAGGCTGAAACAATTTGGCAGTTGCCTAATTTTCAAGTGGGATTAACTCTGAACAGATTGTCATGCATTTTAGTACATAAGTAGAGGTTAGAGACGCATGCGATTCCATGAAACGAGGCGACAAAGTGTGTATAAAAAGAGGTTTAAACAGCAGACGTGAGCCATTTCTGCTCACCTAGGGAGGGAAGGTAGGAAGGCTGAGAGACGTGTCCTCATTTTGAACAGCCTCTCTCTCCCTCTGCCTTTCTGGTTACCTTAACAATCTAAGCTGCAATTGTCTTAGTTAAGTCAGTTTCGTTTAATTAGCAAGATGATTCCATAAATGAGATCCACACCACAAGGCTGTCTGATGGTATGTTCAGAAACTTCACTTAGTCCGCTTTTCTGGTTCCTTAATATATTTTAAAACAGACAGTGATACTGGACCTCCAGCTCTAGGGTTTTCCCCACATCCTTTGGGTCAATAGTCCGCTCTATTCAGAATGGTCTTGGGAAGAAGAATCAAACCCTGCAGCTCCCTCCTGGCAGCAGGAACCCAGTTTCTGTTTTGCTTTCTCATATTTAACCTGGGGCATCATAAGCACCTGCACACAAAGCAGAAGAAGGAAATGTGACCTCGTGCCTGGGGCAGTGACCTGCACACCATGGTCCAAGAGCTGTGGTTCCTGCACTCAAGCACCTCATAGGTTAATGGAAAAACTGATCTGCAAAGCAATGATTAAAACTTGTAGATAAGTGCTAGGCTATACAGGATTAGTTTTAACATTCTTTATTTCTGTTATGTAAGCAAAGGACCCTCCTCAAATAAGAATGGGTAGGAAAGATCGTGGGCTTCCCTGGAGGCTCAGTGGTAAAGAATACGCCTGCAATGCAGCAGATGCAGGAGATGTGCGTTTGATCCCTGGGTTGGGAAGATCCCCTGGAGGAGGGCATGTAACCCACTCCAGTATTCTTGCCTGGAGAATCCCATGGCCAGAGGAGCCTGGCAGGCTACAGCCCATGGGGTTGGTTGCAAAAAGTCAGACATGACTGAAGCAACTTAGCATGCAAGCAAAATCGTACTGGTGAGCAGTCCATTCTACATCCTCCTCATTTCCTATGAAGAACAAGGAGGCCAATGCAGGGCAGGAGGGAGGGTTAGCCTGAGGTCCTGCTGAGCTTCAAGTGGTGTGGCAGTGAAAGAAACAGAGGTACGTGGGCAGAAAGGTGATGGGAGTCAGAAATCTCTGCCTGGGTCTTCACAGACACCCTCTCGCTTCTTGCCCTTGGTTCCCTGGAGGTATCACCCATCTGAAATGCTACTGTGAGAATTAAGGGAAATGACACAGGTGGCTCGGTCCTTCAATGACCATTAGTTGTTTTTTTTTTTTCATTGCTTTTTAAAAATTCATTTTTTTTTTTAGAGCTTCCATTTTACTTTATTTTACTTTACAGTACTGTATTGGTTTTGGCATACATTGACATGAATCTGCCACGGGTGTACACGAACTCCCAAATATGAACCCCCCTCCCACCTCCCACCCCATATCATCCCTCCTTATCATCCCCATACACCAGCCCCAAGCATCCTGCATCCAGCATCGAACATAGGCTGGCGATTCGTTTCTTACATGATAGTGTATATATTTCAATGCTATTCTCCCAAATCACCCCACCCTCTCCCTCTCCCTCTCCCTCAGAGTCCAAAAGTCCACTCTGCACATCTGTGTCTCTTTTGCTGTCTTCCTTTGTTCAAAATACAGAGCAAGGCCCTTAACAAGCAAGTCCCTTCAGTCTCCCTTTGCCAAAGGACCATGGGATGCAATGGTTCAGAGTGATCGATGGGGTTCAAATCCCAACCCCTCCCATAGTCGCTGTGTGTACGTTGTATTTCTCTCCTAGTGTCAGGAAGGTGATGCAGGTCAATATATAGACATAAGTGCTCACAGCGTTGTCAGGCAGTATCAGCCACCACTGCTCCTTTCTTGGAAACATCGATGTGTTGCCTTTTCCCCTTGCAGAAGTCACAGTTATTAAAAACTTTCTGAGACAGAAAGGAACCCATCCATGCCTTAGTCTTTACCCAAGTCTGTGACCATATGGGGATGGATTTCTGCCAAGACCACTTCTGTCTGTGGACACACAGAACTTCCTCTGGCTGGGACTGATTCAAGGCAGCAAAGGACCCAGCCCCTACTTGTGGTCTCTAGTGCTATATGCAGGCCCAAGATACATATTAAACCTAGAAGGGCCTCAGAGGACACTTGTCCTGGCCCCTCATTCCCTACAGAGGCCGAGACCTTCTGAGATGGCAGGAGGGCTTGTCACTGGCCAGCCTTGTCAGAACCTGGGCTGGAATCCGTGTCTTGTCCCTGCCGGCTGCTCTTTCTGGGGCCCGGCAAGAGGCAGCACAGTAGATGCAAAGACCATGGAGTCAGAAGGCAGGTCCCTTCCTGGTTCCTCTGACGTGTCACCTGACTGTCTTTACCCAATGCCTGAACATGTTAACTCCTTCCTCACGGAGCTGCTTGGAGGATTAAACAAGGTTCTGTGTGTGAAAGCACCTGGCTTGAAGCAGGTGCTTAATGAATGTTCCTTTCTCCCCCATTGCGGCAGAACTTGTATATTTATATACGCTTGGATGCAGGAGAGAGACCCAGCATTCACAGAGGTTTCTGATGGTGCAGCTGGCCTCGTGCCTGGGCTCAGAGGTGCGCACAGGTGAGTGCCTTAAGGCAGTGACCCTGAGCAGACACTGAACTTCGGAGCAAAGACAGCAATGGGATCGCTCTCTCTCTCTCTCTTTTTTTTTCTCTCCCCAGGAACGCAAACAAACTGCCTAGGACGCTGTGAGAAAGGGGAGGTAGGTTGTGAAACCCACAGGTGGCCCTGAGCAGCACAGTGATGAGAGTCAACGTTGAGGCTGTTTTCCTTTGGGCTGTGCCTGCCGCCAGGTTCACGGGGCTGCAGCCAAGTCAAACAGGGCTCCCCATAGTCAGGGATGCACTTGCCCCAGGCACTCCGGGACGTGGCACTGGGCTCCCGGGTCAAACGTTCGCCCGTTGTCACCGGGAGGCTGTGCACCTGTGTGGCCGCGAGGCGCCGGCTGAGAAACCATCCCTTCTGTTCCCAAAAAAAGCTCCCCGATTTGCATTTTCTTTAAAACATCGAGCGCTAACTGAACACCAAGGCCTCAGCCAAGTCTAAACATTTGCCTTGGCACCCGGCCATCCTAACACAAGGCCCCAACACGGTCCCAGGCTGACGCGCCTTAGAAGAGCTTCACAAGGTGAAATGCTGTGGGATCGTAAATATGCCAGGTAGACAGCTGAAGCTAGAGATTAGAATCAAGGCATGAGTTATTAAATCCCAGGAGAAGTCAAGAAGGAGCAAACCAGTTTCCCAGCATCCTGTGAGCCCCATTACACTCAGAACACTTCCTGTCACTGACTGCATGCTTGGCGACCCATTCCCTCTGCTGAGCCCTCCTGCTCCTGCTAAAGGTTCCCAGCAGGGCTTAGGTATTACACCTCTTTGTTGGGGCACACTGAGGCTCACAGGTGACAGCTGCTTAGCATGGAGTCACCTAATACGTGATGGAGCCAGAGTTAAAGTAAGGGTGATATGATTAAAAAAAAAAAAAAAGCTTAAGTTGTTTTCATTAAATTCATGCCAGGAAACCAAGGTAAGTGAAAAGAAATTAAATATCCTCATGAGATAAGAGGCTTAACAAAAATGAATGGAAGTGGAGATTTCTCTTTAGACATCTTCGAACAAACGGCACTGGACTTGACTCCGACAGGAGACAAAAGTTCAGGCTTCAGCTTATCACCTGTGGTTCCTCTTCCCACATCCGCTGCCCTCACTGATTGGATTCTTCTGCAGTGTGTTTCCCAAGGCCTTTCATGTCTCCTTTGCCTTGCTGTTTCTTCTGCAAAGAATGCCTTTTGAAATCTGAACCGTCCTTAATTCTCCGGTCTTCAAGGCAGATCTCTGACTCTTGCGGGTGATTCTGAGAACAGCAAGTTCAGTTCTGTCTGGTTCTTCCCTTTGTAAGAATGCAGATCCCCGAGTCCTGCTTCTAGAAATTCTGATTTGCGCAGCCTAGAGTGGACCCCAAAATATCTAGCTACATAAACATTCAGATGATTCTGATTCAGAAGATGTGCAGGCCAAGCTTTGAGGAACACAGCCTAAATGTATGGCTTCTCTCCCATTAGAAACGTTGTAGTTCTCGTTCTTATTTTAGCGTTTCTCTCTGTTTGTTCTTACCGCTTTTGGCTTCATGCAGGGGCTGTGCCTTGTCAATTTTTTTCTTTTTTTTTAATTCTTCTGGAGTCAGAGACTTAGTAAAGACTTCATAAATATTTATTGGACTGAACTTATTACCATCTATTTAACAAAAAGACACTATTTTGTAAATATTATTTTTGTGCCTTTTCCCCTTTGTAACAGGTAAAGAGTAAATTTAGGGAAACATTGGGAGAAAATGAAGACAGCAAATGGGAGGACTTCTGCAGTGATCCAGTGGTTAGGACTCCGTGTTTCCACAGCAGGGGGCTCAGGATCAATTCCCAGTTGAGAACCGAGATCCCACAAGCTGTGCAGAGAGGCTGAAAAAACAAACAAACAAACAATAAATCAGCAGGTATGGACAGGCGAGAAAATAAGGACGCTGGAAGGAAGTTCAGTGAGGACATTCCTTCATCTCCTGGGGTCCCAGGGGATAAGCAAGGAGATATCAATATTCAGAGAAAAAATGGAAAAGGTGCCAAGATGCAGGTTTTAGCTCTATCTTTTGATGCCAACTGACTTTTAAACATACTTAGCCCTGGATGGTTTGGAAACCAGTCTACATGGAGGTGAGAGACTGAGTTACATGGGCCCCTTGAGGATGATGGACCCTAACTAGATGAAATACAGCCATTCAGGTCTCTCAGAAGTTAATGCGTCTATACTTTAAGATACTTGAATATATCTGTGGAGAAGGAAATGGCAACTCACTCCAGTATTCTTGTCCAGAGAATCTCAGAGACAGAGGAGCCTGGTGGGCTGCTGTCCATGGGGTCACACAGAGTAGGACACGTCTGAAGCGACTTAGCAGCAGCAGCAACAGCAGCAGCAATGTATCTGCAAACACTTCCAGTATGAAAACCTAAGCTCGGCCCCAGCTCAGCCCAGCTCAAAGCTGCCTAAAGTCCTTGTGCATTTAAATTCACTAAATTCAGAGCTCGGAAGTGAATGAAAGACTTGGCCAAAACAGGGCTTAGAGGATTCTAACATACTATAGGTTTGGGAAACCATTCTCTTCCCAGGGGGCTTTAGAAACCTTCCCCTGAATTACCAGCATAGCCTGCCCTGCCCTCCTTCTCTTCACCTGGAGACCTAATCTATAGAGGATTATAGTCTAAGCATGTCCTGTTCATTCCTTAAAGGAGTATTCCTTTTTGCAATCCTCTCCAGACCGGGAAGACTTTCCTTTACTCAAATAACTATTTGGCCATGTTCTCCCTCCTCCCATTCTTTCTCCTCTTTCTCTTATTCTTGGAATGACTTTTAACTGACAAACTTAGAGGCAAACTCAAATATCTTTATATCCCGTAAGATTACTCCACAAGAAGGTTCCAGTGAGGATGTTGCTAAGAGTTAATTTGTAGTCATAGAACTGAGATATAAATGTCCACTGGTGGGTGGACCATAGCATATCTTCATTTATTTACTCAGCATGAAAGGAGCCCATAAATATCACACTTCATGTTTCTTCAGTATTCAACAAGACAGCCATTTTTGGTTAGACAACTTTTACTATCTCCCTGGATGCAAGGAATCCTGGGGGCAGAGTTGGGAAGCAGAGGTTTGAACACTCAGGCATTTAGAGCTCTCAGCATTTACCCTAAGGTTCTATCATAGGTCTATGGTGATGCCACAGCTAGGTACCTCTTCAATCCTCTACTTCTTAAGTAAGAACAAACAAAAAATCAGCACCTATTATGTGCCAGGCATTCTGAATGGCTCTGGGAGATATGATTTTTACTCTTTAAGAGCTCACTATCTATTTTGTATCATCTAAACTAATGAATGAGCTTCCCAGGTAGTGCTAGTGGTAAAGAATCTGCCTGCCACTGCAGTAGACCCGGGTTCCATCCCTAGGCTGGGAAGATCCCCTGGAGAAGGAAATGGCAACCCACTCCAGTATTCTTGCCAGGAGAATCCCCTGAACAGAGGAACCTGGTAGACGAGAGTCTGTGGAGTTGCAAAGAGTTGGGCAAAACTGAAGCTACTTAGCACACATGCACAATGCAATGAACAATTTTAATAAAGCCAGACATTGTTCTGAATCAAACAGTAATGTCTGTTTTAGCATAAATGTCTATCAACAACAATAGCATTTCACATGACGGACACCATACCTTTCATTTCCTAAGTCTTGACAGTAAATGAATATAAATGGCACACCAAATATGGTAATAATCATTAGAAAGTTAATACTCCATCTTTCCAATTTCTCATGTGTTACTTCATCAGTAATTTAATAAGCACCAACTTTCAGTGGAGTCACTGCTCTATGCTAAGAGAGAGGGGGATTAGGATAATTTAAAAATAACCTCCCCCTTTTTAAGAGAAATTAGAAAGTTTAGTTAGGCAGGCATGTGGCTCTAATGAAAAATTATAAAGCAAATATTAGCATTTCATATCTGGAAAGTCAAATTGGACTATCTAAGCCAGCTTTGTGTGTTAGTCACTCAGTCATGTCCAACTCTTTGCACCCCCATGGACTATAGTTTGCCAGGCTCGTCTGTCCAAGGAATTCTCCAGGCAAGAATACTGGAGTGAGTTGCCATTCCCTTCTCCAGGGGATCTTCCTAACCCAGGGATAGAACCCAGATCTCCAGTCTTGCAAGAAGATTCTTGACCATCTGAGCCATCAGGGAAGCCCATTCTAATCCAACTGGTGCATCTGAAAGGAGACAGGCCCCTCTGGTTCTTTCTTCACCCACAGAAGATTCAGTTCCTCCTCTTTTTGAGATCGAAGTTGAGGGTTCAAGTTTGCTTTGATTTTGCACTACTTCTGACTGATCCCTAATTATTCCTCGAAGATCCTACACCCAGGGAGAGCCTGCAGAATCCAGAAAGATGTGCTTCTGTGGATCTGATCATCAGAGAATTTATGGAATTATTCAAAACTTCCCACATTTCTGACAGGAGAAAAGCTAAGTCGCTGGCTTGTGATTCCTGACCTTGCCTCTAGCGACTCCGTTGTCATTCTTCACCTCCTGCCCCTCCTCAGACCTGCTTGAATCATCTTTGGAACTCATCCATTCAACAACCACTCAACAGATATTGTGGATATGTGGCACAAAAGCCTCTGCTTCCATCTTCTTGTCCAGTTCATCCCTCCGGTCTCACGCCTGTGCTATCTTCCTCAGTCCTTTGGGCATGGTATGGTTTTTCCTCCTTCATACTCTCTCTGCTCCCTGTGTGACTCTGCACTGTACTCTACCCTGCTGACTTATTGTCTGCTCCACCTTTACATGCTTAGGAACAAGCTTGTGAGGACTCTCTCCTCTATCACTGCATCCACACAGTAAGAGCTCATTGGGACTTGGTGAATCAATAAACTTCCCTTCATTCTTGATTTTACAAGCTTAGAAACCACAGTATACATGGTCAGTGCTTGATTTGCATTATGTAGTGTTCTAGATGCTTGGAATACATGAAGGAACCCTGACCTTTTGAGATTACGTTCCAACAGAATTTCTGCCTCTCTTTTTGGCAAAACAGCATTTTTCGTGCATCCCCTCATTCATTCCTATAACAAAAATTAACATGTACCTACTGTGTGCCAGCTATTTCAGAGAGTGATTCCCCTGTAAAATGTAATGAAATTTTCACAACATTTCTATGAGGAAACCATTATTTCTTTTCCACTTGTGGGAAAAAAATGAGCAGAACTAAGTTAACTAATCTTTGAGAATTCTTTTGACTGTGGTCAATAAGAAGACAGTTCATATCGGATGAAACAGTAAGACAATTTTTATATCAAATAACTAATTTCAGAGAGAAGAGAAACTTCAGGGTAGGATGTTAATATTTTTATCGACTGCAAATAAGGCTCAAGTTTTTTGCCACTCTGGTCTGCTGTCCATGTTATTAACTTTACCCCAAACCCACAACCCACTGCATTCTAAACAGGGCTGCTAGTAACACTCAGTGTTCTTTTGCTTTGTTCACATCCAGTGGTAGAGAGAGAGAGACAGAGATAGGAAAAAAGATAGATAGAGACCATAGACTTTCTTAAAAAGCCTCTAGCAACCTCTTTTCATAATTCATTAGCCCAAATTTTATCATATACCCAATATGAATTAATCAATTGCCAAAGGCAATGCAATTACGCTTAGAACAATCATTCCCACAGCTTGATCTGACTTCAGTTCTCCAACTTACTTTGCATCAACAAAGTATAAGAATAGGTATTGGAGAATCAACCACAGTACTGTCTACCGATAACAGCAAGGAGTGGGAAGAACCAGAATGTTAATATATGTCTCAGAAGCTCCAAGAGTTGGAACTGAGGAAGTGGATCTTGTCATCTCCGAAGAAAAAAATAGCTCAGACATGAAAAGCCAAATTTTCAGAATTTGGAAGGAGGAAGTAATGTGGAAGAGAGTGAAGAGAACCTGGAAGAAGCTTGAGAGCCCAGGACAATTGACCTGAGCCCATGGGAGAGAGATGTGGCAGCTCTTTTTAAATAAATACTTGAGTAATACAAAAATGGTGAGGCCATGAGAACTCTGCACGTAATTGTTCAATAAATATATAGTTTTTATCAACTGAATTTTCAAGGGGATTTATTTGGCTAGACTCACTCTCTGTTTGATGTATGTCAATAGGTATCTGTACATAGAATTGTTGCTTTTGAACTGTGATGTTGGAGACTCTTGAGAGTCCCTTGGACTGCAAGGAGATCCAACCAGTCCATCCTAAAGGAAATCAGTCCTGAATATTCATTGGAAGGACTGATGCTGAAGCTCCAATATTTTGGCCACCTGATGTGAAGAACTGACTCATTTGAAAAGACCTTGATGCTGGGAAAGATTGAAGCAGGAGGAGAAGGGGATGACAGAAGATGAGATGGTTGGATGGCATCACTGACTCAATGGATATGAGTTTGAGTAAGATCTGGGAGTTGGTGATGGACAGGGAGGCCTGGTGTGCTGCAGTCCATGGGGTCACACAAAGTCGAACATGAATGAGTGACTAAACTGAACTGAATCTGTATGTAGAAACTGTAAGAACCTTTTTATTTTTTGCTTTCAATATAGAATATGTTAAAAAATAGAAGTATATTATTTTATTCACTTTCTGGATTTTGGTTTACAGCTGAGCATCTAATATTTTCAAACTGTTTAACTTCACTAAAATACTACCTATGAAAAGATTGATAAGGAGACTACATTGGTAGTATAATAGATACAGTTTCTTTGAAAAGTATTTTGATAATATCAGCAATTAAAGCTGAAAAGTGTAATAACCTAAATGTAACTAAAGATCAGGAATAAGACAAGGTTGTTCATTCTTGCAATTTCTGTTTTACATTGTACTAGAAGTTCTAGAGAAGACAATTAAAGTCTTTTTTTTTTTTTTTAAAGACATCCAGATAGGAAAAGAAGTCACATTTTTTTTCCCCTCAGTTGACATGATATTATAAATAGGAAATCTGAGGGATCCACTGACAATCTATTATTAAGCTAATAAATCCAGCATTAGAAACAACCCAAATGTTCACTTACCAATGAATAAATAAATAAAAATGATATATCCATACCATGGAATATTATTCAATGATAAAAGAAAGGAAGAATTGATACATTCAACAATCATCTTTGACATCATTAAGTGAAAAAAGCCCATCACAAAACATCACATATTGTATGATACCATCTCCATATAATCCTGAAGAGGCAAATCTACAGACAGAAAGCAGAGGAGTGATAGCTGAGGGCAGGGTGAAAGAGGAGTGCATGGGGGGAAATGAGGAGTGAGTAGTAATGGTGTCTGAGTTTCTTTTAGTGATAACAAAAATGTTCTAAAATTAGATTATAGTGATGGTTCCACTACCCTGTGAATATACTAAAAATATCAAATTATATATTTTAAATGGATGAATCATATGGTATGTGAATTATATCTCAATAAAGCCATTAAAAAAAGATAAAATATGATTGATTTGTTTGTACCTTAAATGCCATACAGGAATGAGAATGAACAAATTTGCAGGTGAAATGGGTGCGTCTTACAAAGATAATGGTTTCCAAAAGAAGCCACATACAGAAGAGTTCATGTTGTTCAACTCTATTTACATAAATACACTGATATGTGTCATGAAGATAAATGTCACCTTTGAGAGAGGGAAGAAGTGGAGGAAGGCACAGGGCAGGGCCGCCTTCAGATTTCCTATTTAATATTTTATTTCTTGATTTTGCTTTTGTTGTTGCTGTTCAGTTGCTCAGTCGTATCCAACTCTGTGACCCCACGAACTGCAGCACACCAGGCTTCCCTGTCCTTCACCAGAGTTTGCTCACACTCATGTCCGTTGAGTTGGTGATGCCATCCAACCATTTCATCCTCTGCTGCACCTTCCCTTCCTTCCATCAGTCTTTCCCAGCATCAGGGTCTTTTCCAATGAGTCGGCTCATTGGAAAATGAGTGTCAGGTGGCCAAAGTATTGGAGCTTCAGCTTCAGCATCAGTCCTTCCAATGAATATTCAGGGTTGATTTCTTGATTTGGGTGCTAGTTAAATACATGAGTGTGTGCAGTTTATGAAATTCTACAGTGGAGTCCTGCTGGTTTTGTCCAACTTTTCTAAATGTATGTTATGCTTTGGTGGAAAAAAAAGATTTAAAAATATTCTATATGTCTTATCATTTTATTGTGTACCCTAGTTCTGAGCCATGGTGGAGAAGCAGCCAACTGCACAAGATTTTCAGTTTGGCAACATGTTCTTTGTTGATTCAGCATAATATTTAAGAACCACATGCAGAGCCTTTGAAAATGGCCCAGGTTTCTGGATCATGAAAGTGGCCTGAACATTGTAACTACTTCTTCCTCAAATACTCATCAAATTGGCAGAAAACATGAAACTGCTTCAAAATAAGGAAAGGAGCCAGCAGTGGGCCAGATAGTTTGAGGTATCTTGGGAAATAGAACACAGATTGGATTGGATTGATGGAAATGAGGAAAGAAGCAGAGACTGCATCCGTGTTATAGCAGTAAGGTATGAATGAAATCCAAGGGGGCTCCAGAGAAGACTCAGACTCATAGCTCCGGGGTACAGAAAGCTGAGTGAGCCACAAGCAGGCTTTGGGGGATGTGTGAAAGAAAGGAGACCTACATTCAGGACGAAGGGGCTAGTGAAAGGCCAGTACAGCAGAGCTTTAGGGATTCTAGGCCTACACGGAGGGTGGGATGGAAGGCAGCCCCAGTAGGATAAGGACCACTATGAACTCACCACCTTCATCTCCATAGTCGACTTTGAGATGCTCCAAGGACTCAGGGCTCAAACTATGCACAGAAACTGTGAGGCTGCAGTGCCTGGGAGTTTGTTGGAAAGGCAGACACCCAGGCTCCACCCTGGACCTCCTGGTCAGCACTGAGAAGGCCTAGAATCCCTAAAGCTCTGCTGCTCTCACTGAGGAGGACCAGCTCTGGACCCAGCTGTGTGCATTCTCCAGTGTCTGTTCAGGGCTGTCGCAATGCATGGGTGCAGCAAGGTCCGAACAAAATTAGACAGCAGTTGCGTCTGTCACTTTTCCTCCTGATGGCCAGAGAGAGAATCTAAATAGAACACTCCTCTGCTTGACTCCTCTCCATCTACCCCTTTCTTAGCGTCTCCAACTCCTCCATGGAAATGTCCTCAGGCGCATAGCCCCTCTGAGGCACAGAATCCTGACCTGGTCAGAACTGAGCAGTGGACGCAGTTGGAGAGTCTCTGCCTCAAGCAGCTGCCCCGGTTTCAGGGAGGAAGATGTGAGCTCCATGAAACCGGTGGGAGGGAGGCATGTCTTCACATTAGGCTCCAGGTCGGGAAGTCTAATGTGAAGACAGGGTCTTAGAGCAGGTTTGCAGGGTCACCAATCATCACTAGTTGAAAACTCCTTTTGGAAACTTGACCCTGGATGAAAATTCAAACAAGAGCCAAATGTGTTGACTTTAATAGAGATAAAACCTGCAAAACATCAGCATCCTTCTGAGCCATGCACTGACAGAACTCCTAACCACACAGATAGATTCAGCCATCCAGTAAATCTCTCGACCCTCATGCTCAAGGACAGTACTCAGAGAAGTAGTCTTGTCTTAATCTAAAACAAGTGTTCCCACTATCGCAAAGCTCTGCAGAGAGACAGGCCTTGAAGACGATGTGAAAATGAAGAAGGTCACAAGAAGGTGTCCTACCCCATAAAGTCAGTCCAGGGGAGAGAAGGCTGTCTGGGTCAGAACAGACCTGGATTCAGACCGCTGCGTGACATCTCCCAGATCACTCTGTCCTTCTGAACCTCTGTTTTCTTTTGAGTGGAAGAAAACGATGATATTTGTCCCCTTAATTTGTCTGTGTGTTAGGTGCTCAGTTGTGTCTGACTCTTTGCGACCCCATAGACTGCAGGTCACAAGTCTCCTCTGTCCATAGAGTTCTCCAGGCAAGAATACAGAGTGGGTAGCCATTCCCTTCTCCAGGGGATCTTCCTGACCCAGGGATCGAATCTTGGTCTCCTGCTCTGTAGACAGATTCTTTACCATCTTAGTCACTAGGGAAGCCTTTAGTTTGTGGTGACAATTAAATGAAAATCATATGTAAAACACTTAGCTCAGGGCTTGGCACCTCAGGAGGGTTTAGAAAATGTGAGTGTATTCTAAAGTCTGCCTTGCCCAGTTACAGATCCTAGGATTAGCCCTGAATATCCTATGTGCTGAGCTGGGCAGGCCTTGCAACCTCTGCTATTGCTCCTGAACATCTGAGTTCAGGATGAAAGAAAGGCATTTAGCCTTACAAGTATGTAATTATCTCTGAATGTGAACCTTCATGCCTGCTAAGAGAACATTCAACCAAGAGTGACGTGGGTTTCGTGTTGGCAGAATCACCTGCCTGCTATAAGACAAATCCCTCTGGATACATTTTTATTTTAAAGTTTACATCACATTTGCTTTTCCTAAGTCTGAAAGGGAAATTTTCAAACATGCAAATACAAGAAAAATGAGTCCTGCAGTTGGAGGGCCCGAAGAAAACCAGAATAACCATTGTGGTGCATGTTTCTTGTGTACTTTCTCTGTAACATCTCCCTCATTAAAATAAAATTCACATACATACACGAGCACTTACACACAACACACACACACGAAGCAGAGACTGCCCTNTGAGTCCTGCAGTTGGAGGGCCCGAAGAAAACCAGAATAACCATTGTGGTGCATGTTTCTTGTGTACTTTCTCTGTAACATCTCCCTCGTTAAAATAAAATTCACATACATACACGAGCACTTACACACAACACACACACACGAAGCAGAGACTGCCCTGCCTTGATTAGCAATCAATTTATGTAATATTCTAAATCCTTTGCTGTCATTTCAACAATCTTCACAGCAGTTTCATCAGGAGAAGATTCCACCTTAAAAAAAAAACTAAAGCAAAACTTTCTTTACTCATCAATAAGAATCAACTGTTCATCCATTAAAGTTTTACCATGAGATTGCAGAAGTTCAGTCAGATCAGGCTTTGCTTTTAAGTCTAGTTCTTTTGCTATTTCTATAGCATCTGCAGTCACTTCCTCCACAAAAGTTTTGAACCCCTCAAGTCATCCATAAGGGTGGGAATCAACTTCTTCCAAACTCGTTTAATATGGATATTTTAACCTCTTCCCATTACTCATGAATGTCCTTAATTACATCTAGAATGGTGAATGTTTTCCATAAAGTTTTCAGATGACTTTACCAGATCCATCAGAAGAATTACAATTTATGACAGCTATCAGTTCAGTTCTGTCTCTCAGTCCTGTGTGACTCTTTGAGACCCCTTGGACTGCAGCACGCCAAGTTTCCTGGAGAATCCCGTGGACGGAGGAGCCTGATGAACTATAGTCCATATGATCACAAAGAGTTGGACATGACTGAGCGGCTAAGCATGCACACACAGCTTCTTGTTTTCACTCTGCGGTTTCCTCACCTCTCTCAGACTTCGTAGAAATGAAGAGTCAGGGCCTTGCTCTGGATGACCTTTGGCTTAAGGGAACGTGTTAGCTGCTTTGATCTATCCGGACCACTCAAACTTTCTCTATCAGCAATAAGGCTATTTTGCTTTCTGATTATTCACTGTACACTGGAGTAGCACTTTTGGTTTTATTGAAGAACTTTTCCTTTGCTTTCACAACTTGGCCAACTGTCTGGTGAAAGAGGCCTGATTTTGGCCCATCTAGGATTTTATATGCCTTCCTCACTGAGCTTAATCATTTCTAACTTTGGATTTAAAGTGAGAGGAATGTGACTCTTTGTTTCACGTGAATGCTTACAGGCCACTGTAGGGTTATTAACTGGCCTGATTTCAATATTATTGTGTCTGAGGAAATTGTGAGGCTTGCATAGAGAACCAAAGGAGAGGTAATGGCTGGTTAGGGGATCAGTTAGAACACACACATTCATTCTGCTCACCATATGGGTTCAATTTATGGCACCTCAAAAGAATTACAACAGGAACATTAAAGATCACTGATCACAGATCATTTTAATGTAATAAGGATTTTAAGAAGTTTGAAATTCTATGAGAATTATCACAATGTGACAGAGATACTAAGTCAACAAATACTGTTGGAAAATGGTGCTCATAGACTTCATCAATGCAAGGTTCAGTTTGTACTTTCAACTGGCAAACTCTGAAGTATCTGCAAAGTACAGTACAGTGAAGCAGAGTGAAGGGAGGTTTGCCTTGGACTGCTGCTTCCCTGGTGGCTGGCTCAGATGGTGAAGAATCTGCCTGCAATTCAGGAGACTCAGGTTCGATCCCTGAATTGGGAAGATCTCCTGGAGAAGGGAATGACTACTCACTCCAGTATTCTTGCCTAGAGAACCCCATGGATGGGAGAGGCTGGCAGGCTACAGTCCATGGGGTCGCAAAGAGTTGGACACAACTGAAGTGATTCAGCATGCATGCACGCAGTGGTTCTCAAGTCCAGGGTGCTTCTGAGTCCCCTGCAGCACTTGATAAAGCTCATCTTGCTGGGCCTATCACCAGAGTTTCTGGCTCAGCCGGTCTGGGATGGGACCTGAGAACTTGCATTTTGAACAGATTCCCACATGATTCTGCTCCAGCTGGTCAGGAGACTCCACTTTGAGAACCACCCCTGTACTCTGACCCAGAGAAAAGGAGGGGGTTTTTGGTGATTCCTCACCCCAGGACTGAAACTCTACACCTAAAAGGATGACAGGCTGCTGGCCCAGTGGTTAGTGGAGCTACTGCCAAGAGAAACCTCAGAGCCAGCCACACCTCTGCCAGCTATTTAGGCTCTGAGTCAAAGTTCAGGCAGACCGTGGAAAATGTGGTTTTCAGCTGTGTTGCTGAAACCAAAACCTTTGCCCAATTTGAAGTGTCAAAAGCCTGCATCAAACCCTGGCCCTGCTTCCCTCTTCTGTGGGGGACCTTGAGCCTCCTGATGTGAAAATTTCAGCTGCTATAGTGTTTGGTGCTTGGCAGGGAGGGACATTCCACAATAATGAGATGACTGTGATCTGGAGGACACCCCAATGCCGTGTCTGTGAGTGTGGCGATTTCCTCTGTCAGCAAAGCTCCCTGCAACCTCCTCCACCAGGAGCCTGCCGTTTCTCTCCTCCAAGGCTCTGAGTCAGGAGATCCCAGGTGGCAGATTCTTCAATGATGCTGTGTCCTCATACTGTCACATCTCACTGTGATTTGCCACTAAAACTATCAAAATAAATAAATAAAGGAGATATATTGTGGTCTCCAAACTTGGCGCTTTACCGTGTAAGAGAATCTATATTGTGGTCTCCAAACTTGCGCTTTACCATGTAAGAGAATCTTGCAGAGGTATATAACCAGATGATTATGTATAGAACAAGGTTGTGAATAGTATATTCTAATGTATTAAAAGCCATAGGAAGTGATAGAAAATAGCAAGATAAATAAATAGAAGAGCAATACAGATCAGGAAGAGCTTTATAGAGCAGTGATTTGGGGTCAGTCTAGGGGGAGATTATTCTTTGCAACTTACTTTCTCTGAAGACACTATTAAACATACTCCAGTGGATGTAATACTATAAGTTCAACTACATGACCGGGAATGCTAAGAAGGCTTAGGACATCTCTGGTGGTCCACAGGCTAAGAATCTATGTTCCCAATGTAGGGGATGCAACTGAGGATCCTGCATGCTGTAAACAGAAATAGATCAGTTAGATCTAATTGATATATCTACAGGACATTTCACCCCAAAACAATGAACTTCAACTTTTTCTCAAGTGCACACGGAACCTTCTCCAGGATAGATCATATCCTGGGCCATAAAGTTAGCTTTAGTAAATTCAAAAAAATTGAAATCATTCCAAGCATCTTTTCTGACCACAATGCAGTAAGATTAGACCAGACCTCAATTACAGGAGAAAAACTATTAAAAATTCCAACATACGGAGGCTGAACAACACACTGCTGAATAACCAACAAATCACAGAAGAAATCAAAAAAGAAATCAAAATGTGCATAGAAATGAATGAAAATGAAAACACAACAACCCAAAACCTGTGGGACACTATAAAAGCAGTGCTAAGAGGAAAGTTCATAGCAATACAGGCATACCTCAGGAAACAAGAAAAAAGTCAAATAAATAACCTAACTCTACACCTAAAGCAACTAGAAAAGGAAGAAATGGAGAACCCCAGAGTTAGTAGAAGGAAAGAAATCTTAAAAATTAGGGCAGAAATAAATGCAAAAGAAACAAAAGAGACCATAGCAAAAATCAACAAAGCCAAAAGCTGGTTTTTTGAAAAGATAAATAAAATTGACAAACCATTAGCCAGACTCATCAAGAAACAAAGGGAGAAAAATCAAATCAATAAAATCAGAAATGAAAATGGAGAGATCACAACAGACAACACAGAAATACAAAGAATCATAAGAGACTACTATCAGCAATTATATGCCAATAAATTGGACAACGTGGAAGAAATGGACAAATTCTTAGAAAAATACAACTTTCCAAAACTGAACCAGGAAGAAATAGAAAATCTTAACAGACCCATCACAAGCACGGAAATTGAAACTGTAATCAGAAATCTTCCAGCAAACAAAAGCCCAGGTCCAGACGGCTTCACAGCTGAATTCTACCAAAAATTTCGAGAAGAGCTAACACCTATCCTACTCAAACTCTTCCAGAAAATTGCAGAGGAAGGTAAACTTCCAAACTCATTCTATGAGGCCACCATCACCCTAATACCAAAACCTGACAAAGATGCCACAAAAAAAGAAAACTACAGGCCAATATCACTGATGAACATAGATGCAAAAATCCTCAACAAAATTCTAGCAATCAGAATCCAACAACACATTAAAAAGATCATACACCATGACCAAGTAGGCTTTATCCCAGGAATGCAAGGATTCTTCAATATTCGCAAATCAATCAATGTAATTCACCACATTAACAAATTGAAAAATAAATGCCATATGATTATCTCAATAGATGCAGAGAAGGCCTTTGATAAAATTCAACATCCATTTATGATAAAAACTCTCCAGAAAGCAGGAATAGAAGGAACATACCTCAACATAATAAAAGCTATATATGACAAACCCACAGCAAACATTATCCTCAATGGTGAAAAATTGAAAGCATTTCCCCTAAAGTCAGGAACAAGACAAGGATGTCCACTTTCACCGCTACTATTCAACATAGTTCTGGAAGTTTTGGCCACAGCAATCAGAGCAGAAAAAGAAATAAAAGGAATCCAAATTGGAAAAGAAGAAGTAAAACTCTCACTGTTTGCAGATGACATGATCCTCTACATAGAAAACCCTAAAGACTCCACCAGAAAATTACTAGAGCTAATCAATGAATATAGTAAAGTTGCAGGATATAAAATCAACACACAGAAATCCCTTGCATTCCTATACACTAATAATGAGAAAGTAGAAAACGAAATTAAGGAAACAATTCCATTCACCATTGCAACGAAAAGAATAAAATACTTAGGAATATATCTACCTAAAGAAACTAAAGACTTATATATAGAAAACTATAAAACACTGATGAAAGAAATCAAAGAGGACACTAATAGATGGAGAAATATACCATGTTCATGGATTGGAAGAATCAATATAGTGAAAATGAATATATTACCCAAAGCAATCTACAGATTCAATGCAATCCCTATCAAGCTACCAGCGGTATTTTTCACAGAACTAGAACAAATAATTTCAAGATTTGTATGGAAATACAAAAAACCTCGAATAGCCAAAGCAATTTTGAGAAAGAAGAATGGAACTGGAGGAATCAACTTACCTGACTTCAGGCTCTACTACAAAGCCACAGTCATCAAGACAGTGTGGTACTGGCACAAAGACAGAAATATAGATCAATGGAACAAAATAGAAAGCCCAGAGATAAATCCACACACATATGGACACCTTATCTTTGACAAAGGAGGCAAGAATATACAATGGAGTAAAGACAATCTCTTTAACAAGTGGTGCTGGGAAAACTGGTCAACCACTTGTAAAAGAATGAAACTAGATCACTTTCTAACACCACACACAAAAATAAACTCAAAATGGATTAAAGATCTAAATGTAAGACCAGAAACTATAAAACTCCTAGAGGAGAACATAGGCAAAACACTCTCCGACATAAATCACAGCAGGATCCTCAATGATCCGCCTCCCAGAATACTGGAAATAAAAGCAAATATAAACAAATGGGATCTAATTAAAATTAAAAGCTTCTGCACAACAAAGGAAACTATAAGCAAGGTGAAAAGACAACCCTCTGAATGGGAGAAAATAATAGCAAATGAAGCAACTGACAAACAACTAATCTCAAAAATATACAAGCAACTTATACAGCTCAATTCCAGAAAAATAAACGACCCAATCAAAAAATGGGCCAAAGAACTAAATAGACATTTCTCCAAAGAAGACATACGGATGGCTAACAAACACATGAAAAGATGCTCAACGTCACTCATTATCAGAGAAATGCAAATCAAGACCACAATGAGATACCACTTCACACCAGTCAGAATGGCTGCGATCCAAAAGTCTGCAAGCAATAAATGCTGGAGAGGGTGTGGAGAAAAGGGAACCCTTTTACACTGTTGGTGGGAATGCAAACTAGTACAGCCACTATGGAGAACAGTGTGGAGATTCCTTAAGAAATTGCAAATAGAACTGCCTTATGACCCAGCAATCCCACTGCTGGGCATACACACCGAGGAAACCAGAATAGAAAGAGACACATGTACCCCAATGTTCATCGCAGCACTGTTTATAATAGCCAGGACATGGAAACAACCTAGATGTCCATCAGCAGATGAATGGATAAGAAAGCTGTGGTACATATACACAATGGAGTATTACTCAGCCATTAAAAAGAATACATTTGAATCAGTTCTAATGAGGTGGGTGAAACTGGAGCCTATTATACAGAGTGAAGTAATCCAGAAAGAAAAACACCAATACAATATACTAAAGCATATATATGGATTTTAGAAAGATGGTAATGGTAACCCTGTATGCGAGACAGCAAAAGAGACACAGATGTATAGAACAGACTTTTGGACTCTGTGGGAGAGGGAGAGGGTGGGATGATTTGGGAGAATGGCATTGAAACATGTATAATATCATATATGAAATGAATCACCAGTCCAGGTTTGATGCATGATACTAGATGCTTGGGGCTGGTGCACTGAGACGACCCAGAGGGATGGTACGGGGAGGGAGGCGGGAGGGAGGTTCAGGATGGGGAACACGTGTATACCTGTGGCGGATTCATGTTGATGTATGGCAAAACCAATACAATATTGTAAAGTAATTAACCTCCATTTAAAATAAATAAATGTGAAAATAAATTAATTAATTTAAAAGTAAATAAATAAAAGGAGAGAAGGCTCAATAAGGTCCACTATTCTCAATTTAATAAGGCAAAGCTATGTAAAGTGAAAGGAAGTGAAAGTGTTAGTCGCTCAGTCGTTTCCAACTCTTTGTGACCCCATGGAACTGTAGCCTACCAGGCTCTTCTGTCCATGGGATTCTCCAGGCAAGAATACTGGAATAGTTTGCCATTTCCTTTTCCAGGGAATCTCTCCTAACCCAGGGATTGAACCTAGGTCTCCTGCACTGCAGGCAGATATTTCACTGGTGTAGCCTGCAGAGAAGCCCCTAAGCTATGCTTTCCCTATGCTATTAAGATTTCTATAGAACGACGAAGGGCTTATGGGCTGATGGTTAAAAGCCCAGACTCTGGGCTAGATTTGAATCCTGGTTCTACAACTTCCTAGCAGTACATTCTCAGATAATTTACTGGGTTTCTTTAGGTCTAAATATCTTCATCAATAAAATGGGAATAATGATAATGTTTATATTATTTAGTTGTTAATGAGATAAAAGGCATTGATGTATGTAAAATGCCTAGGATGGCACATGATGTAGAATATTGTTTACTGAACAAAAAAAACAGCCTAGTAGTTAATGAAGCACTTTGTATTGTTTACTAAATAAATCATCAAAATGAAATTTTAGATATACTCTGCTTGTAACTATAAAATTCAGTTATGGAGAGAATTCCTATGGTGTGGAAACTTCTCATTTTCAGATACGGGTGGGTAAATGAGATGTCCTAACTGTTTAACTCTTAGAAAAAGCATACTGGAAGTGGAGAAAACATCAACTTGGGAGTTCAACAGGTTTAGGTGGAAATCCTGGCTGGGTCTATTCCTGTAAGATGACCTTGTGCAAGACCACCAGCCTCTCTAAACTTCACCTGTGAAATAAATGTCTATGATTTATTTAAAGTATCTAGTAAAATGGGAGGCTTCCCAGGTGGCACTGTGGTTAAGAATCTGCCTGCCAAGAAGAGCCTTGAGTTCAATCCCTGTGTCAGGAGGATCCCCTGGAGAAGGAAATGGCAATCCACTTCAGTATTCTTACCTGGAAAATTCCAAGGACAGAGGAGCCTGGTAGTCTACAGTTCTATGAGGTCACAAAGAGCTGGACATAACTGAGCAACTGAATGACAAAACAGGAATGATACAGCAGAATTGATGTGTGCAGTGAAGCCACTGACTTGTGGTTTCCAATATAATGCTTGGTGCTATACAGAGCTAACAATTTTATTTTTTTTCTTTATGAGTTGTACATTACTTAGTAAAATGTCAATATGAATTCAGTTCAGTTCAGTCGCTCAGTTGTGTCCAACTCTTTGTGACCCCATGGACTGAAGCACGCCAGGCCTTCCTGTCCATCACCAATTCCCAGAGTTTACTCAAACTCATGTCCATTGCGTCAGTGATGCCATCTAATCATCTCATCCTCTGTCAACCCCTTCTTCTCCCTCCTTCAATCTTTCCCAGCATCAGGGTCTTTTCCAGTGAGTCAGCTCTTTGCATCAGGTGGCCAGAGTATATGAATTATGACACAGTAAACTTTGGAATAACCTGAACAGAGTTGTTATGGAGGAGGAACGAGGATGCTGCGAAAGGGCTGTGTGGTGAGCGTGTTTCTATCTGCCTCTAATAGGTTCCCTCCCCACCTTCCCAAGGTGGATGCCATGAGCTCGAGGATTAGGGGGCTTGGATCTGGGAGAGGTGGGCTGGAATCTTGGCCTCAGCTCATTTCTTAAGACAGTTGACTCCGTGGGAGATCGTTCACCTTTCCTTGGATTGCAAACGGATAGGCTATGGTGAGTGCTCTGGAATAACATTCACACCTGCTGCCAGGATGTTTTCATGGGAAATCTCAGTTCTCCCCTACCTTTCAAGTCTTTGTTTCTTTCTACTGTTTTCAATACAGCATTTGCGAGAAAAAGCACAAGTCCTTAGGGCAGTAACCACATTTTCCCTCATCCTCTTACACAGCTCTTCATTTTTTTTTTCACTTTAAAAATGTCACTGACATAATTGATTTTTCCCTTGCAAGCTAAATTTGAGCGATGTCTAAATGCAAAATGTTTACAGGCAATCTCGTTTGTTGGCAATAGCAGCAGCACCAATATATAAGGGAACCTAATACATAATCTGAGGTTTTAGCTTTTTGTCATCCAGCTGACTTTTTTCACTTTTTCACAATGGCCCTTCTGTCTATTTCTCCATCTTTGAGCAAACAAAAACAGCTGGCAGGTTCAGGACCACACCTCACCCAGCCACCGCCAAGTTAACATCACATCTGTTTCTGTGCAGGTGTCTTCCCTTTGGCCTTGAATGTTGACATGTCACTGATGGTTTGCTTTTCAGGGAATTAATTTGAGATCTCCATGTTTTTTACAAGGGTATTTGGTTGGGTTATGTAACTTTTTCCCTGAGCCAATGGTGGGCAAACCGATCAAAGCTCCGTCTTCTCCTTAGCTATTCTCCCTGCAAAGTATTCATCCAGTCATTTGCTCATCTGATCATCAAGTCATCCTTCCATCTAACGGAGACACCGACTGACCCCCTAGATACTGAAAAACACTGCTGAGCAGGCCGTTTGATGCAGAGTTCACAGTGAATGCCATCCGGGGACAATTGGCAAGGTGTTCTGAGATTCAGATGCCATCTCAGGGTCAGCTCTGACCACATGGGTTCCTCACCTTCTGCTGGTTGTTGAGCTCCAGTGATGGAAATATGGGTCTTCCCAGGTGGTGCTAGTGGTAAAGAATCCACCTGCCAATGCAGGAGACACAAGAGACACAGGTTCAATCCCTGGATGGGGAAGATCCCCTGAAGGAGAAAATGGCAACCCACTGTAGTATTCTTGCCTGGAGAATCCCATTGACAGAGGAGCCTGGTGGGCTACAGTCCATGGGGTCACAAAGAGTCAGACACACTGAAGTGTCTTAGGATGCCCATGCATGACTGAAATATAACATGGGGACATTCTTCTCCCTTTGAACTCAGTACTCTTCCTAATCTTGGAGCTCCACTCCTCCTGGCCTGTGTGGGGTGATAATAGGCAAGGAGGTGGATAATGCCTGTGTGTGTGTGTGTGTGTGATTTGTTGTTCAGTTGCTAATTTGTGTTTGACTCTTTGTGACCCCATGGCCTAGAGCCCACCCGGCTCCTCTGTCCATAGGATTCTCCAGGCAAGAATACTGGAGTGGGTGGCCATTTCCTTCTTCAGGGGATCTTCCTGAATCAAGGATCAAACCCGGGTCTCCTACATCAGCACCCAGATTCTTTACCACTGAGCCATCAGGGAAGTCCTGTGTGTGTGTGATGCATGTATGTATGTGGTGTGTATGCGTACGTGTGTATGTGACAGGTATTTGTGGTACGGTGCTTTTGGTATTTTTTATAATCACTCTGAGCAGACTTCATTTTATTCAATAAACACTTTCAGTTAGAATAAAACCTGCCCAGGGAAAAGAGGGAAAATCCAAGCCCAAAGTCCAGAGGCCCCCATCTGCCTTCGCACAGATGTAGCCGGTTCCAGCGGGGACATCGTGGTGCTCAAGGGAGGAAAGCAGCCCAGCAGGGAGGGGCCGCTATCTGACAGCAAACAGGAGAGACTCCTGCGCATCCCAGACAGCTGGCCTGTTGAAGCACCGGGCCGGTGATGGATGACCCAGCAGTGAGACATCCCAGAGCGCAGGGGCGTTCCTGGGGCGCACTGAGCGCAGGACCGGCCCAGTGAGATGCGTGCTCCTCGGAGCGCGGGGCTCATGGCCACGGCGTTGTGGACCAGCTGCAGGGGCCTGAGAGGCCTTATTTGGTAGCAGAGCCGGCCCTGATGCTCGGCTCCGAGGTGCTTCCTGAAGTCTGCCTGGGGTCTGCGGTTCCTCACCACTCCCCAGTAAACAAGCCCGGGGCGGGGAGCGGTCTGAGGGTGGAGGCTTCCCGATAGCGGCCGACGGAGGCGAGGACTAATTTGGTCATGGGGAGCGTGGAGGGTGACATTTACTGGATCTGCGGTGGAGCTAACACAGAGCACACGGCCCTAGGGACCTGGGGAGGGGCTCCGGGTGTAGTTCGCATAGAGAGATGAAGGGTCAGGCCTGGTTCCGGAGCTGGGGGCTGGGTGGGGGGCCAGGTGTCCCTAGCCCGGGAGCTTCTCCATTCTGGGGGCATCCCTTTTCTGGCCACCCTTGCTCCTTGCCCCTCTGATGCCCTGGTCCCATGTTTCCACTGGTCCTGGTGGCCCCTCAGCGTGCACACTGAGACGTCAGGGCGATTGTGAGAGCTAACATTTTCCCCGGAAAAAGCAAGCCTGCCCTTGAGCAGGGAAAGGGCTGAATCCTCCTTTGGTGGGAAGAAAGCAGAGTGCATCACCTCTGGTTACACCAGGAGATGAACACATAATTCTACTAGATTAGAACTATTCGGAAGGAAGATTTTGGTTTCCGGTATTCATTCTCTGTTTTCATTTGAATTGGAGTATGGTTGCTTTAAGATGTTGTGTTAGTCTCTGCTGTACAAGTGAATCGGCTGTAGTATTTATATCTATATCCGCTCCCTCTTGAGCCTCCCTCCCACCCTCCACCCCATCCCTCTAGGCCCTCACAGAGCACTGCGCTGAGGTCCCTGTGCTATACAGCAGCTTGCCACTAGCTATCTATTTTGCACATGAGTGTGTGTTAGTCGCTCAGTCATGTCCAACTCTGCAATTCCATGGACCATAGCCAGCCAGACTCCTCTGTCCACAGAATTCTCCGGGCTAGAATCCTGGAGTGGGCAGCCATTCCCTTCTCCAGGGGGATCTTCCCCACCCGGGGATCAAACGCAGGTCTCCTTCATTGCAGGAAGATTCTTTATCATCTGAGCCGCCTGGGAAGCCCCCTTTTACACCCGGTCTCTAAATTCGTCCTACCCTCTCCTTCCTCTGCCTTCTCATTCAGGTATTCATTCTTGAACTGGGAGGTCACCAGACACTCTATTATAAAAGGTGAGGGAGTAGCTATTCTAGGTTTTGTGAGACACCGGGTTCCTGCTGCATTGGGCGAGTTTGCTCAGCAGTGCAATAGGGCCCCTGGGAGACTGTGCATACCAGCGGGAGGAGGCGGGCTGTGTTTGCTGAGACTTCTCTTACAGAATCAGTCAGGGGGGGAGGAGGGGGAAGGGTGGTGTGCCTGGATTTGCCCACCCCTGTTTGAATTCATCACCAAATATTGAGTGAGTACCTGCACATTCTAGGACCTGAGAAAACACTGATGACTTCAAGACATTTATGTTGCCCCAGTAGAGTTTATATTCTAAGGGGGGAAAGAGACCAAAACTCCTAAATAATTATGTGATAGCTGACAGCTAGGGCAACATGCTCTAAAGGAAAGGGAAGCTGAGTGAGTGTTCCCGTTTATTCACGCTTTCTCTTCAAGCTTCAGTCTTTCATTCAACCCTGTGAGGACAGTGACCTCAAAGATCTAGTTTATTTTTATGTACCCTGCACCTTTCAAGATATTTTCTGATGACTACTTCCTGATGTTCTGGCCAATGCAATTTGATAAGAGGAAGAAACTGAAGACATACAACTTTGTAAATAGGTAATAAAACTGACTACTTGTGGATGAAATGCTTACATTCCTAGGTAAAAAGTGCTGTAAACAGTAAGAAAATCAAGCTAATATAGGGGTGTGCATACTTTATAATAAAGAAGAGGTTTATTAAAATAATAGAATATTTAGCTTACATATGAAACATATAAATATATATAAACACACACACATATAAAACATATGAACGAAAACAACAAACAAAATACTTGAGAATGAACTTGGGAATGTATGTTTCCTACAACAGGAAAAACTTATAAATTACTCCTGAGGGACAGAAAAACACAAGTATGCTATATGGAAGCAAACTCCTATTTTTGAATGAGAAGGCTCATCCCTATACAGATATTAACATTTCCAAGGAAAATTGTGTATGTAATATAATCCCTGTGTTGTTTTTGTTTGTTTGTTTGTTTTGAAGGGGTGTGATCCTATTGAAAAGGGACTAGTTTCCATGGCTCTGCAATGTAGCTGGGTGCTTTGCTTCAGGTTTCTCACAAGCTTGCAAGGAAAATGCTGATAGGGGTTGCAGACTGCCTCTTCAGAAGGTTCGGCTGATGATCAGATTCCAAGCTCACTCATGTGGTTACTGAGATATTTGGTTGCTTCAGGGATGTTGAATGGGTGGCCTCCATTCCTTGATGGCCACCCTCACTTCCTTGCCTCTCCTAACGGAATCTCAGAGCATGGTGGCTTTCTTGAGATCAAACCCAAGAGAAGAAGCAAAGAGAGTGTTTGAACAGGTTGAAGTCATATTCTTTTAGAGCCTAATAAGAGAAGCTCAGTGATAAAGAACCCACCTGCCAATGCAGGAGATGCAGGGGACATTGGTTCGGACCCTGGGTTGGGATGATCCCCTGGAGAAGGAAATGGCAACCAACTGCAGTATTCTTGCCTGGAAAATCCCATGGACAGAGGCTGGCAGACTACTGTTCATGGGGTAGCAAAGAGTCTGATATGACTGAACACGAATGTCTAATAGAAGTGATGCTCTATAACTTTTGTCTACTTTATTTCTGGCAATAAATGACTAGTCTAAACTCAAGAATCAAGAAATGCACAGGGGTGTGAATACCAAGAGATAGGGCTCCCCAGAAGTGATATTGGAAGGCTGCCTAACAAAGCTCAGTGTCATCTGTCTAACTGCTCGCTGCTGTTTTAATTCCCTGCATAACATTGATCACTGTCAGATGTGTCCCTTGTTTGTTTACTTGTTTATTGTCTGTGTCCACCCTCTGGAATAATGTGTCCATGAGTGCAGAAACTGTGCCGGTTATCATAGTAGGTGATCAATCATGGTTGTTTAATAAGGGAATGGATCAATGTGCGACTTGAACATACCTGAGAAGTTGGCTGAGGTTCCTGGGGAACTAAGCATGCTGTTCTGCCTGAGAGGGGGTTGCCGAAACCAGCAAAACATTTTGGCAGAAGCAGTCGCAGTCAACCAGAACATCTCTGATTTATTTTACAGCAGATGTTCTTTCTGCTCTCTGACCTCTGTCCTGGGGACAGCAATTTAGAAAATGCAGGGGTGGCAGCACATGATTATGCCACAGACACTTATTTAATTGAAGTGATCTCACTTGTAATAGAGACTGCGAACTGGGCACGAGTCCTGAGCGGCAGCTGCTGTTCTCCGTGGGCTCTTCACCTGGGCTCAGAGCTACATGAATCCTTCTCTGTTCACCTCACTTCTGCTTCCTTGGCCTTTCCCCTCTTCATTTTTCCTCCTGCGCCTTCAAGACTACTTATCTTCCTCCTTCAGCAGTTAAATTTTAATTATCCCTTGAGGAGGAGAGCAAAAAAGTTGGCTTAAAGCTCAACATTCAGAAAACGAAGATCATGGCATCCGGTCCCATCACTTCATGGGAAATAGATGGGGAAACAATGGAAACAGTGTCAGACTTTATTTTTTGGGGCTCCAAAGTCACTGCAGATGGTGACTGCAGCCATGACATTAAAAGACGCTTACTCCTTGGAAGAAAAGTTATGACCAACCTGGATAGCATATTCAAAAGCAGAGACATTACTTTGCCGACTAAGGTCTGCCTAGTCAAGGTTATGGTTTTTCCTGTGGTCATGTATGGATGTGAAAGTTGGACTGTGAAGAAAGCTGAGCAC
>SJYX01022897.1:31081-59923 GCA_006410675.1 Oreotragus oreotragus
GACATTACTTTGCAGACTAAGGTCCGACTAGTCAAGGCTATGGTTTTTCCTGTGGTCATGTATGGATGTGAGAGTTGGACTGTGAAGAAGGCTGAGCACCGAAGTATTGATGCTTTTGAACTGTGGTGTTGGAGAAGACTCTTGAGAGTCCCTTGGACTGCAAGGAGATCCAACCAGTCCATTCTGAAAGAGATCAGCTCTGGGATTTCTTTGGAAGGAATGATGCTAAAGCTGAAATTCCAGTACTTTGGCCACCTCATGTGAAGATTTGACTCATTGGAAAAGAGTGTGATGCTGGGAGGGACTGGGGGCAGGAAGAGAAGGGGACGACAGAGGATGAGATGGTTGGATGGCATCATGGACTCAATGAACATGAGTCTGGGTGAATTCCGGGAGATGGTGATGGACAGGGAGGCCTGGTGTGCTGCAATTCATGGGGTCACAAGGAGTTGGACACGACTGAGTGACTGAACTGAAATGAACTGAATCACACACATGTGTCAATTTATTTTAGAATTAAGAGAGCTTTTTAATGGCATTAAATCGTAAAGAATTAAACTGTAATTTTGACTGAATCATTCTAACTTCTAGCCCTCAGTTTTCTCAACTATAAAATAAGTTACTCTAAAATACTTTTGAAAACCTTTCTAGATCTAATATTTCAATATGACATAGGAGTATCATGTCCTATTATGAGAGAAGTTTTAGACCACATTTGGAATAGGACACAATACTACTCTCAAATGAACCAACCAACGAAGTGAAAACAGTGGTCGACCCTGAGAATTCTATGGTCAGAGGAGACTGGTGGGTTACAGACCATGAGGTTGCAAAGAGACGGATACGACTGAGCCACTAAAGACACACACACACAGACACACACACACAAGAGCAACATGATGCCAAGTCACAGCCCACCCACGCAGCAAGATTGCTGTCCCCAGGCTTCCCTGAGGTAGGCAGAAAAGAGCTGAACCTCTCACGCTCTTAATTCTTCAGCTCCAATAATTATTATATGCATTGGTTGACAAGACTTGTACCAGAACAAGTATTTGTCAATCAAGGAATATTTTAAAGCACACTTTCCTAATTATAAAAGGTAAAGGAGCACTTTACCTTCTTTTCTATAATCCAAGACAACTTAAAGAAATGTTATAACTTTCTTTCCACTATGAACACTTTGGATTTTTTCACACCAAAACTATACCAACAGTTGTGGTTTAAAAGGTTTGGTATGTCTCCCATGAGGAGACTGGAGTTCTGCTAATAAAACTTTCCTGCATGTGTCAGTGACACATGCAACTGAAGCACTTGGGAGATAATTCTGTATTTAAGAGACAGAAGAAGTTGAGCTAAAATAAGCATATTGAAAAGCACTAGATGGTAAGTTATTTGCCCAGATTCTGTAGCTAGAAAACTGGAATTAGCTAGTGCCCTGGGCACTGATACATTAAAGTTTTAATATAAAAATTCTGCTTATGATTTTGCCCTGATGACTTCTTGTCACTCATATGCCAAAAAAAGGCCATATGGAAAAGCACATTCGGGCACGGGTGATAAGTAATTAACTATACCTCACTTAAAATCATTTTATCATACAAAGCAGAAACTTAACTTACTTAAAATGAATAATACATGGCAAGGAATGGATCCCTGAAAAAGGATCAGAGAAAGGATTTGACTCTTTATCAGTTCAGACAAGGTAAGAGCAGTTCCCCTTCAAGGGTTGAGTTCCTAGTCTTAGATAGATGAGGCACAGAATAATTACACATAACTCCCAAAAGATCAAGGACATTAATTATGTTGCCTCATCAACACTTCAAAGATCAAGACTGCAGGAAGTGATTATAGCATTTAGCAATTGTCTCTAAATGTTCCTGCAAGGAATTTAATTAAATTTTTATGATATTCTGCAAGTTTTCTTCTAATTCATGTATTTGGAAAAAAAATGCTGACTATATAATGGGCTAATGGGAAGATGAAAATAAAGGAGGGATCATTTTCATTCCTTTCTATTAAATAATTCCATCAATTTCTTAAGTATATAACATATCACTTCATCATTAAATATCTAATATATTCATTTAAATAACATCAAGATTATTTTTTAAGGAGCAACTACTAAGCAAAATCAAACTGAATGCTAATCTCAGTTATAAAGTAACGTGTTATCTTTGAATACTGCATTGGCAAGTTGAAGCATATCTTAGACAATAATTTAAAGATTTCTGGAATGAATATTTTATAATGCTCACTTTGGTGTTTTAATATATCTTAACAGTTTACAAAGTGTTACATGATATGCCAGCAAATTTGGAAAACTCAGCAGTGGCCACAGGGCTGGAAAAGTTTTCATTCCAATCCCAAAGAAAGGCAATGCTCAAACTTCTGCACAATTGCACTCATCTCACATGCTAGCAAAGTAATGCTCAAAATTCTCCAAGCCAGGCTTCAACAGTATGAAGGGCTTCAACCCATGAATTTCCAAATGTTCAAGCTAGATTTAGAAAAGACACAGAAACAAGAGATCAAATTGTCAACATCCGCTAGATATTGAAAAAGCAAGAGAGTTCCAGAAAAACATCTATTTCTGCTTTATTGACTAGGCCAACCTTTGAGTGTGTGGATCACAACAAACTGTGGAAAATTCTTCAAGAGATGGGAATACCAGAGCACCTGACCTGCCTCTTGAGAAACCTGTATGCAGGTCAGGAAGCAACAGTTAGAACTAGACGTGGAACAACAGACTGGTTCCAAATAGGAAAAGGAGTACGTCAAAGTTGTGTATTGTCACCCTGCTTATTTAACTTATACACAGAGTACATCATGAGAAACGCTGGGCTGGAGGAAGCACAAGCTGGAATCAGGACTGCCAGGATAAATATCAATAACCTCAGATACGCAGATGACACCACCCTTATGGCAGAAGGCAAAAACAAGCTAAAGAGCCTTTTGTTGAAAGTTAAAGAGGAAAGTGAAAAAGTTGGCTTAAAACTCAATATTCAAAAAACTAAGATCATGGCATCTAGTCCCATTAGTTCATGGCAAGTAGAAAGGGAAACAATGAAAACAGTGAGAGACTTTTATTTGGGGGGGCTCCAAAATCACTGCAGATGGTGACTGCAGCCATGAAATTAAAAGACGATTGCTCCTTGGAAGAAAAGCTATGACCAACCTAGACAGCATATTAAAAAGCAGAGACATTACTTTGCCAACAAAGGTCCATCTAGTCAAAGCTAGAGTTTTTCCAGTAGTCAGATATGGATGTGAGAGTTGGACTACACAGAAAGCTGAGTGCTGAAGAACTGATGCTTTTGAACTGTGGTGTTGCAGAAGACTCTTGAGAATCCTTTGGGCTGAAAGGAGGTCCAACCAGTCCATCCTAAAGAAATCAGTACTCAATATTCATTGGAAGGACTGATGCTGAAGCTGAAATTCCAATACTTTGGCCACCTGATGTGAATAACTAACTCTTTTGAAAAGACCCTGATGCTAGGAAAAACTAAAGGTGGGAGGAGTAGGCAACAACAGAGAATGAGATGGTTGGATGGCATCACCAACTCAACAGACATGAGTTTGAGTGAGCTCCAGGAGTTGGTGATGGACAAGGAATCCTGGCGTGCTGCAGTCCATAGGGTCACAAAGAGTCAGACACGACTGAGCAACTGAACTCAACTGAACTGAACCATACCTCCTAGCTATTTCTGAATAAGCTAAATTCAATGCAGAAGTTAAGACTCACTCTCTCAGCTTCATACCATCCAATGCTTCAACAACAGTTCAACCCAGTTGGTTATGGAATATACAAGTAAACAGTATATATAAATAGGATGAATTTATTACATTGCTTTGTCCTGAAGAAAGGTATGACACATGACATAAGGCAGCACATGACATCAGGCTGTGTAGACCAAACCCAGATATGAGGTCTACAGAGAAGCTTATTAATATCACACAGCACCTAGTACCCAGGTTAATAGCTGTTACTTCATCATCACTAGAAACTATCATCAGAAATTCCAATATTTACTTAGAAAACTTTCCTTTTTTCGTTTCAAGGTAAAACAGAAAGAATGGTTGTGCTTTCCTATAATCAGTTATATTGTTTGAATGTAAAAATATTGATACACTGGTAGTAACTCAATAAGCACCAATACGTAAAAAGAAAATTTATTATTAGAAAAAGATACATTTTGTGTGATCATATTCCCCCACTCTAAACTGATATCATTTTAGTAGGGATTAAGAAGTGACAAATGATAATTCTTTTTGAGCATCTGGACACATATCACATCCAGCTTTGATTCATTATCACTGAGTTTTAGTACAGTTATGTAACTCATTTTAGTCAAACAAATAAACTGTCTTGGGGTTAGCTAAACAATTTTCAATTTAAACTGAATCAACGAAATGTCTAAAAATGTCTTACTCTTATAGCCTCAGTTGTACAGATATCTGTACAGATAGATATTGTATCTTCTCTCTTTAGAGACAATTATCCTCCATCTCAGGCTTCCCTGGTGACTCAGATGGTAAAGAATCTGCCTGCAATGCGGGAGACATGGGTTCGATTCCTAGGTTGTTACGACCCTGGAAGGAGGTATGACAACCCACTCCAATGTTCTTGCCTGGAGAATTCCACGGGCAGAGGAGCCTGGAGGGCTACAGTCCGTGGGGTCACAAACAGTCAGACGTGACTGAGTGACAAAGCACAGCATAGCACAACAAAGGTAAAGTCAGTCTGGTATATTACTAGCAGAGGGTTAATCTAAAGGAGTTAATCTCAAAGAAATTAATCTCAAATATCAGTGGCTAAAACTCCCCTAGAGAGCTGGTTACAAGGACAGTTTCTGAGTTTTACCCCGAGAGATTCTAATTCAGTAGATGTGGGGTTGGATTCAGGAATCTGGTTTTAATCTGTCCTTCAAGTTGCTGATTATTTGGGGGGCACACTTTGAGAAATACTTTTATTAAAAGCTGGAAACACCTGGGTAATTCATACATTACCAATCTATATATATTATCCACATAATTGCATAGGTTAAGACTTCTTGACATATATTAAAATTATGGAATATTTTTGTAGAAAACATGGTAACCTATTCAGTGTTTTCAGGTTTCAGCTTTCTTGTTTCTTTCTCATCCTGTGTGTGTGTGTGTGTGTGTGTGTGTGTGTGTGTGCGTGTGTACACACACTATTTGTTCATTTATTTATTGTTCCACTTAACACTTTTTAACTTTAATTTTAACTTTCAAAATTATTAATAAGGAGTTTTGTGTTTTAAGAGAAACATCTGGTTTTGTGAGGTGTTTGGGTATAGCTGACTTCCTATTAATCCCAATTGAAGTGACCCAGAAAGTACAATATAAAATGTAAAAATAGGCATTGGGATGTAGGAAAAAGCACACTTATTAAATATGAAAACTTCAAAAAGCCACTGTTACATAGTGGGAAGATGGAAATAGGCCAAGAATTGTATGTCCAAAACATGACAATTTAAGTGAAATGAATAAATTCATGGAAACAGAATTTACAAAGATTGGCTTAAGAAAAAATAGAAATTCTGAATAGTCCTATGTTTATTAAATGACTGATAATGAAACATTTTTAAACATAGAAATCTTCTGGCACAAAAGACATTACCAGTTAACTAAGAAGTATTTTAAGAAGGGATCAAATATGTTTTAGTCGATCACTTGCAGAACAGAAAATGAGACCACTTGAATTCACAATACTAGCATAACTTTAGAAGCAATCACTGAAAGTCCCATTAAGAAATGAAATTTATAGGCAAATCTCTCCCAGGAATGTAGGTACAAACATCTTAAACAGTGTATTAGTGAACTGATAAGATACAAAATGTGGGGAAAACGACAATGCTGCATTTATTTCAATAATGCAAGGTTATCTTAACATTTGAATTTAGGTATTTCATAACATTAATATTCTAAAGGGGAAAATTACATGATCATCCTAACTACCCATTCATAATAAAAATTAGTGGAATTAAGAGGATAAAGACCATAGCTAATATAATACAGAAAATCCTTTGTAGAAAGAAAGTTACATTGTACTTAAAGGGAAAATACTGAAAGCTTTCCCTCAAGAAATTGGCAATGAGTGTGATTATTGCTCTTTCTAGACTGTAATGAAGATTGCAACCAGTGCCATAAAATAAAAAAATAAATGATTGGAAAAGGAGTAATCTGTAGTTATTCACAGATAGATCCAATAGACAATTGTGCACACAGAAAATTTAAAAGAATTTCGAGAATAACTATGAGAAGTAATATGTAAATTTATTGTGGCTAAGAATTAGAAGGTCAATGTTTAAAAAATCAATTTCTTAATAATGTCAACAATGAAAATTTTAAAATTTTTAAGTGTTACTTTACATAGCATTCAACATAACAAATATCTAAGAACAAACCTAACAAAATATACATCAGATCTTATAAAAATATGAAAATTAATGAGAGAGATTAAAGAAGACCTAAATAATTGGAACAATATATCATATTAGTGACTTCAGACTTCATATTGTAAAGATTTTGGTTTTCTTCAAAGGGAATATAGATTAAATTCTGCACTCATAAAACTCTCAATAAAATTCTTCTGGAAATATTACAACACACAAGAAACCATGAGCAGCTCTCTCAGATATCTCAACCAGAGTTTCAAGAGAGGATTAAACTTTAATGCCCTAAAAGTTCCATTTCATGAATTATTAACAACTTCTCTCCTGTGTATATAGAATGGTAACATATGGGATAAAATTATCACTCAAATTATTTTTTTCCCTGTATTCAGATGAGGACATCAACTGAGAAAGACTGGCAGAAAGTTTTGAAGAAACGGAACAAGGAAGAATATCAGCAGATAATAAGATTAGTTCTGAAACCACAGAAATTAAATCAGGGAGGGTACTGCAGAGAGATAAACAGGCTAATATAATAAAACAGAATGCCCTGAAACAAGCTTGTGCGTTTATTGACCATTAGTATATTCAAAAGCAGAGACATTACTTTGCCGACGAAGGTCCGCCTAGTCAAGGCTATGGTTTTTCCTGTGGTCATGTATGGATGTGAAATTTGGACTGTGAAGAAAGCTGAGCGCCAAAGAATTGATGCTTTTGAACCGTGGTGTTGGAGAAGACTCTTGAGAGTCCCTTGGACTGCAAGGAGATCCAACCAGTCCACTCTGAAGGAGATTAACCCTGGGATTTCTTTGGAAGGAATGATGCTAAAGCTGAAATTCCAGTCCTTTGGCCACCTCATGCGAAGAGTTGACTCATTGGAAAAGACTCTGATGCTGGGAGGGATTGGGGGCAGGAGGAGAAGGGGACGACTGAGGATGAGATGGCTGGATGGCATCACGGACTCGATGGACGTGAGTTTGAGTGAACTCCGGGAGATGGTGATGGACAGGGAGGCCTGGCGTGCTGTGATTCATGGGGTTGCAAAGAGTCGAACACGACTGAGCGACTGAACTGAACTGAACTGAAGGTATGACAGAGATGCCACTGCAGAATAGTAGAAAAGAATGATCTTCTACAAATTCTGCTGGGTTAATTGGATATCTATCTATATCTTGTCTAAGGATAATTATAGACAGATGATGATGATGCTAGATAGATAGATAATTTTACCCCTATTTTTCTCTGTTGACCAAAATCAATTCCACAAGGTGTGTACCTCTAAAGGTAAAAGATCAGAACAATGACACTTCTAGCAAGTAACACTAAGAGAATACCATAATTAAGTTGGACTAGTTTTTAACAGAACTCAAAATTAACATGAATGGAAATTTTAATAAATTAAGCTATATTAAAATTAGATAGTCATATTCATCAAAAAAACCACCACTAAAAGTGTGAAAATACAAGCCACTGACAGGATATCTGCAATATATATATACAACTACAAAAGGGTCTGTAACACATGAAGAGATGTGTATTGCCTTTAAGAAAGAACTCACCCATTACTAAGAGTATGGGTAGCTGTCAGCTTTCAGCTGTTAACACCTCCAGAGACTCCTTCAGCTTGTGAGCTGATATCATGCTTTTTTCAGGGTCATACTGACCAAGAATGTAGTAGCTTAGGTCATATTCTTCTTGTTGTGTGTGTGTGTGTGTGTGTGTTAGTCGTTCAGTGGTGAGGGCCCTATCTAATGACTTTACAAGGTGTTACTCTTTAATAAAACTCTCATTTTTCACTCTCAGTATCTGCTTCCCTAGAACACAAACTGTGATGAATTCATGAACAAACTACACAGGGAATTCATAAAAGTCAATAAGAAAAGAACAGTTAATTTTTTAATGGGCAAACTCATTTTTTAAGCAGGCAAAAACATGAATAGGCATTTCATGGAGTAGGGAAAAGGGAACACATACACTGTTGCTGGGAATATAAACTGGCACACCACTGTGGAAAACAGTACAGAGGTGTCCCGAAAACTGAAAATTGCATTACCATACGACCCAGCAGCTCCACTCCTGGGCATGTATCTGAAAAAATGGAAGATATGAATTCAAAAAGATGCATGCACCCTCTGCTCACGGCAGTGTTATTTACAATTGCCAAGATAGGGAAGCAACCTAAGGGCCCATCACTTCACTCGCCTTCTAATATTTCTCATCAGTAAAGATGCAGTCTCAATTATGTTTTGTTAAGTGCTAATATTTCTAGGCTTTAAAACATACTTTTTTAATCATTAGTAATGATTAAAGAAATTATATCTTACCTAAAGAATCTTAATTTTTGTCAGACTTTCTAAGGATTCTGTAAATAACTTGAAAATCCAGGCATTTATACCATTTATTGATAGCAATATTTATCCTGATATAGTATCTTACTTAGCAATGCTGTAGAGATTTTAACATAACTTTCAATGACAGCCCGATCTTGTTTTACAGCTTTTTAAACTAGAGATTTCTAGATTTTCTAGAATATAAAAATATAGGTTTCTATATTTATAGTAGATAATAAATACTTTTCAGGAGAACCCAGTTTTCATTGATATTATGCTGTACATTTTAATGTTACATGAAACTAAATTAAAAGATGTTGTTTACATTTACATAGGAATAGTCTGACATTATCAACAATAAAATTTAAATAAAGGATGGACATATGCATTTTTGAAGTTGAGAGTCATATTTCGCAAGATCATTTTAAATGTTTCAGTTTCTTAAAAACAAAGGAGGAATATGTCTGTCAGATTTAAATTCAAATATAGAACATTATGTTCATATGATCCCTGAACATTCTCCTTACAAAATACTAGAAGATACATGTATACATCTCTCTCCTATTGCTGCTGCTGCTGCTGCTAAGTCACTTCAGTGGTGTCCGACTCTGTGCGACCCCACAGACAGCAGCCCACTGGGCTCCGGCATCCCTGGGATTCTCCAGGCAAGAACACTGGAGTGGGTTGCCATTTCCTTCTCCAATGCATGAAAGTGAAAAGTGAAAGTGAAGTCATTCAGTCGTGTCTGACTCAGCGACCCCATGGACTGCAGCCTACCAGCCTCCTCCATCCATGGGAGTTTCCAGGCAAGAGTACTGGAGTGGGATGCCATTGCCTTCTCCGCTCTCTCCTATTAGCATCAATTAAATTTGTAGGCTATTTCATTGACCACTTAGAGATGTCAGACTTGTTGAAAATAGAAAACCCTTTGAAAATCAGTAAGTCTGACAGTATAAACATCTGGGTATCCTGGACCAGGAGGAAGTGGTGTATAATTATGTCAGTAAAGTTGTAATCAAAGATTATGTTACATACATAATTATATATTCTTCAGTTCAGTTCAGTTCAGTCGCTCAGTCGTGTCTGACTCTTTGCAACCCCATGAATCGCAGCACGCCAGGCCTCCCTGTCCATCACCAACTCCCGCAGTTCACTCAGACTCACGTCCATTGAGTCAGTGATGCCATCCAGCCATCTCATCCTCAGTCGTCCCCTTCTCCTCCTGCCCCAATCCCTCCCAGCATCAGAGTCTTTTCCAATGAGTCAACTCTTCGCATGAGGTGGCCAAAGTACTGGAGTTTCAGGTTTAGCATCATTCCTTCCAAAGAAATCCCAGGGCTGATCTTCAGAATGGACTGGTTGGATCTCCTTGCAGTCCAANGCCATCTCATCCTCAGTCGTCCCCTTCTCCTCCTGCCCCAATCCCTCCCAGCATCAGAGTCTTTTCCAATGAGTCAACTCTTCGCATGAGGTGGCCAAAGTACTGGAGTTTCAGGTTTAGCATCATTCCTTCCAAAGAAATCCCAGGGCTGATCTTCAGAATGGACTGGTTGGATCTCCTTGCAGTCCAAGGGACTCTCAAGAGTCTTCTCCAACACTACAGTACATATTCTTAGGTAGCTGCAAAAGTGACTGCAGTTTTACATTGTTGAACTTTGTCATTTGATATTGGAATACATTTTAAACAAATGTGGATATATTAGACATCATTTCAATGCATATTTCTCGCTTTATTTTTTTTGCTAATGTCATATTACTTGTTATTTATTTTGTATTTATTTTGTGCTACATGTGCTACGTCACTTCAGTCATGTCCAATTCTTTCCCTCCCTATGGACTGCAGCCTGCCAGGCTCCTCCATCCTTGGGATTTTTCCAAGCAAGAATACTAGAGTGGGTTGCCATGTCCTCCTCCAGGAGATCTTCCCAACCCAGGGATCAAACTCATGCCTTAGTCTCCTGCACTGGTAGGTTCTTTACCATTAACACCACCTGAGAAGCCCTTGAGCCTAGTCATAATGATTCAAAATTCATCATTAGAAACCGCAATTACTTTTGTACCACCCTAATATATACTACATACTATATATAGTGATATTTAAGAGACTAGGATTTTCTGAAGAGTCATGGAGAGGATGGCATTCTAGATCAAGGAAAATTAATGTGCAAATAAATGGTATAGACTAGAAAATCTAGGCAATTCTAGATTGCTGCATTAAATCTGGGATGGTATTCTTTGATTTTTATAGGAAATGATAACTACAGTGTCAGTGAAAGAGCTGTTCTTGTGTTTGACTGTGAGTGCTGGACTGGCTAGGAAAACAATGGTCATCAGAAGAGAGCCACTGAAGTGTGAGATAATGAACAACTTGATACTGTGTCTGAGAGTTAACACATCAGGTTTACACTTGGCTGAATTTGAAGAAATAAATTAATACTCACTTTAAAAAAATAGTTATTTCTTTCTCCCACGTAAAGCAAGCCCAGAAATACAGTCCAGAGCTGTTAAGAGCACTCTAAGAATCAGGGATGGAGAAGGCAATGGCAACCCACTCCAGTACTCTTCCCTGGAAAATCCCATGGACGAAGGAGCCTGGTGGGCTGCAGTCCATGGGGTCGCTAAGAGTCGGGCATGACTGAGAGACTTCCCTTTCACTTTTCACTTTAATGCATTGGAGAAGGAAATGGCAACCCACTCCAGTGTTCTTGCCTGGAGAATCCCAGGGACGGTGGAGCCTGGTGGGCTGCCGTCAATGGGGTTGCACAGAGTTGGACACGACTGAAGCGACTTAGCAGCAGCAGCAGCAAGAATCTGAATCAGGCTCCTGCCCTCTTGTCCTTCAATCATCTTCAACTCATGCTTTCTTTCTGATGGTTTAAAATGGTCCAGGTACCATATTTGTTGTCAAGCCAGTAAGAAGTAGGAAACAGAGCAATCTCTTGCCCCAACTCACTTTAAGGACAGTTTTACACAAACTTTTGCTTATGTCTTGTTGATCAGAATTGTCATTTGGCTAAAAGAGAAGAAATTCTGGGAAAAAAAGTATTTCTTCGGGGACTTCCTTGGTGATGCAGTGGATGAGACTGCACCTGCCAATGCAGAGGATACAGGTTTGACCCCTGATCCAGGAAGATTCTACGTGCCGCAGAGTAACTAAGCCCATAAGACTATGTGCCGACAGCTACTGAAGTCTGGGCACCGTAGAGCCTGTGCTCTGCAACAATAGAAGCCACTGCAGTGAGAAGCCTGAGCACCTCAAAGAAGACTAGCCCCACTCACCACGACTGGAGAAAGCACAGGCAGCAACAAAGATCCAGCGCAGCCAAGAACAAACTTAATCAATCAAAAAGACTTCTTCTAGATAGTTACGTTTACCACAAGTCATAGGCTTTATGCTTAAGGCGAAGGAGAAAAGTGTTGGTTGCTAGGTAATTAGCAATCTTTTCTATGTTAGTATTTAGCATTCTAGAGGTAGAGTCATTCTGGATGATGATAATGTTCAGGAGTCTGGTAGTCATCCTAGAGAGGTAGGATGAGGTGTAGGGTGGGAGGGAGGCTCAAGAGGGAGGAGATATATTTAGGCTCAGGTAGTAAAGACTCTATATTAGTCTTTGCCCTGCTTCATTCCACATTCCAAGGCCAAATTTGCCTGTTACTCCAGGTGTTTCTTGACTTCCTACTTTAGCATTCCAGTCCCCTATAATGAAAAGGACATCTTTTTGGGGTGTTAGTTCTACAAGGTCTTGTAGGTCTTCATAAAACCATTCAACTTCAGCTTCTTCAGCATTACTGGTTGGGGCATAGACTTGGATAACTGTGATATTGAATGGTTTGCCTTGGAAACGAACAGAGATCATTCTGTCGTTTTTGAGATTGCATCCAAGTACTGCATTTCGGACTCTTTTGTTGACCATGATGGCTACTCCATTTCTTCTGAGGGATTCCTGCCCGCAGTAGTAGATATAATGGTCATCTGAGTTAAATTCACCCATTCCAGTCCATTTTAGTTCGCTGATTCCTAGAATGTCGACGTTCACCCTTGCCATCTCTTGTTTGACCACTTCCAATTTGCCTTGATTCATGGACCTAACATTCCAGGTTCCTATGCAATATTGCTTTTTACAGCATCGGACCTTGCGTCTATCACCAGTCACATGCACAACTGGGTATGTTTTTGCTTTGGTTCCATCCCTTCATTCTTTCTGGAGTTATTTCTCCACTGATCTCCAGTAGCATATTGGGCACCTACCGAGCTGGGGAGTTCCTCTTTCAGTATCCTATCATTTTGCCTTTTCATACTGTTCATGGGGTTCTCAAGGCAAGAATACTGAAGTGGCTTGCCATTCCCTTCTCCAGTGGACCACATTCTGTCAGACCTCTCCACTATGACCCGCCTGCCTTGGGTTGCCCTGCAGGCATGGCTTGGTTTCATTGAGTTAGACAAGGCTGTGGTCCTAGTGTGATTAGATTCACTAGTTTTCTGTGAGTATTGGTTTCAGTGTGTCTGCCCTCTGATGCCCTCTCACAACACCTATCGTCTTACTTGGGTTTCTCTCACCTTGGGCGTGGGTTGTCTCTTCACGGCTGCTCCAGCAAAGCGCAGCCGCTGCTCCTTACCTTGGATGAGGGGAACCTCCTCACAGTCGCCGCTCCTGACCTCAGGCATGGGGTCGCTCCTCCCAGCCGCTCCTGTGCCCGCGCAGCCTGGTGCTCTCAAATCAAGGTCCGTCAGTAGTTATTTGGAAGTCTGTGCATCCTGAGACCCCTGACTTGGATAACAGCTTCTTCACAAAGAATTTGAACTTTGTACGCTTTACATCAGAACCTGGAACTGAGTCTGTACTTCTTTTTAAAGGCTTCCGGTCCCTGAAAATCATAAAGGAGTCCAAGAGCAACTGTTTTGTAATGAATCAAGTCATGGACTCTTCTTGATGTCATTTTGATAAACTGAGTTGCTTCACAGCCTGAAAACGAGGCTACCGATTCTATCTTGCTCTTGGTTTCACAAAGCCAGACTTCTCCATCTTAGCTGAGCACGTAATAAGCAAGACTTCCTTTAAGCTTTACTGAGGCCGTCCCAAATTGTCCAGTTAACATGGTTAGGCCCAAAACGCACCGTCACAGGTCACTTCATCCTGTCTACTAGGCAACATTTGTGTCCTGTTTAGACAGCTTGTTGTCATGGTACAAGCTATAAGCCCTGAAACCCATCTCTCGGGGAATCTGGCTGTAACAGTAGAACATGAAGAACAGCTATCAGACCAATCGGTTGGACGCAGGACTCCAACTTGAGGGAGGCAACAAGGCCAGAGCCCAACAGAGAGGTACCTGCAGGGAAAGTCCAGCTCTCCCAGGCTGAGGCAGGGGACTAGACAACTCAGTGATTTTTCTTTTTTACCCCATTCACTGTGTTCCTGTTTTCCTCTGTCTCTAGCCTACACAGTCCCCAGAGAGCTGGGGGTGCGGCCGTCAGCTTTTCCAAAGTCTCATTCCTGCCTTGAGTGCTGTAGATGGAACCACTGGGCTCCTGAAGCCTGATCAAAAGTTTAACTCTCATTAGAGATGTCCCATGGGGCAGGAGCTGTGCGGAAACCTGAGCTCTGTAGGGCTGAGCCTCTAAGGTAAGAGGGCTCTACTGTGCTTCTGCATTAAAAAAATGTATTTATTTATTTATTTGGCTACATCAAGTCTTAGTTGGGGCGCAGAGGATCTTCCCTGGGGCATTTGGGACCTTTGTTGTGGAGCACAAGCTCTCTAGTGGTGGCGTGCAGGCCTCAGTAGTTGCAGCATGCAGGCTTTGTTGCTCCTAGTCACGTGGGATCCTAGCTCCTCAACTAGGGATCAAACTTGTGTCCCCTGCATTGCAAGGCAAATTCTTAACCACTGGACTACCAAAGAAGTCCCAGCTCCGGGATTTCTAATGCACGTCTGTAGAGCAGAAGTAGAGCCCCTTTTCGGAGAGGGAAATCAAGCAGTGCTCTGCCGCCAGTTCTTTTCGGAACAGAGAAGACCTGAGACCTGTCCATCTGGCTCCAGGCTGTCTATTGTTTCTCAATGGAACTCCTCAAGTCTCTGCAAACTTCCGGGAGAATGTGACATCATGTCGGCAGCTTGTAACTGGCCACGATGAAGGTATCTGTACCACAGAAACTGGCAAGTGCTACAAACCCGTGTCCTTTCTTGCCCCAGATGGCAGTTGTGAAAGGTTTTCCAGCACTCCCTGCATGAAGCCATCAGGGAAGGTGCAGTAGATAACGCTATAGCTGTTTGCTCATACTTATTCTTAGCTTTGTCCTTAGAACACAACCGCTGACACTTTCCTGGGGGTCCAGTGGTTAAGAATCCACCTTGCAATGAATGGAACGTGGGTTCGATCCTTGCTCAGGGAACTAAGACACCACATGCTATGAGGCAACTACAGGCTTCCCTGGTAGGTCAGCAGGTAAAGAATCCACCTGCAATGCAGGAGACCCGCTTTCAGTCCCTGGGTCAGGAAGATCCCCTGGAGAAGGAAAAGCAACCCACTCCAGTACTCCCTTGCCTGGAGAATGCCATGAAAGAGAAGTTGGGCAGCTTGCAATCCGTGGGATTGCAAAGAGTCAGACATGACTGTGTGACTAACTTATGGAGCAACTAAGCCCATGAGCCCCAACTAGAGAGCCCATGTGCTGCAGCAACGATCCCACCTGTCACAGCTAACACCTGATGCAGCCAAAGAAATAAACAAGCCTTGGTTTAAAAAGAAAAATAACAAAAATCCAACTGTTTTGTTTATGGCTGCAACTAAGCCAAAAAACCACACATCACAGCTTCCCTGGAGGCCAGAGTCACATGACCCGTTTCTGACCAATAAGAAGGAGCCAGAAACCAGCTGGGAAAGGTCTGGCTTCTTTTTGTGTGCATCTCTCTTTCCTCCTTAATCTTTGCTGCTTCTCTATCCTACCTGGAACGATGACTGGAGGTGGACCCTCTTAGCTTGTGGAGGGACACATTCCAGAAATGGCCAGGCAGAGAGACTAAAGGGGCTAGGGCATGAATGGCACCATGGAGCTGGCAGCTTCCTGCACTACGCACTTGCAGACTTCTTAGGTGAAAAGCACCCCTTACTTGGTCAAATTCCTCAGCTGGTTCTCTTTACGTGCAACCCAGTGCACTCTCTTACCAAGAAAGAAGACTTTCTTTAAGGAGTGATGTTTGCTCTGGTTCAATGGGAAGAGGCAGGAACGACATGTCAGTTAAATGGGGCATTTATTTTGTGCCAGGTGAGCAGGTTTGCTGTGTTGCATAGCACTCAAATTTGCACCCCCTGAGCTCCTGATGGCTCCCTGCTGCTAATGCCTGGAATTTGCCAGGTGAAAGGGAAGGCTGTGATGAGGTTGCTAAGGGGATCGTAGCTTTGTTTTGTCCCTAGGGGCATCGTTTCATGGATTAATTGGCAGCCATGGGCTCTCATGCAGCAGGATGAAGATGAATTTAAGCTCTAACTAGCCAACCTGGCAAATAGCAACCTCTCCTACCCTGGTCCACCAACAGCCTTCCAGTCTTATTCCCAAATTCTCAGCCTCCAGGCAAACTAGTCCTCTCTTTTCTGCCTGCCACAAGCTGCTTTCCCAGGGAGGGGCCTTTTGAATTCAAGTACAGAAAATCCTCATATTAAAAAAAAAAAAAAAGCTTTCAGCTGGTTACTAGGGTTTCCTGCTTACCAAGCCCTCTTAGGAAAGCGACTCGTCTCTATAGCGACAGCCACGTCACAGGCTGCCGCTTCCAGCACAGGCTTCTATCAGAGGCCCTCTCCCTGAGGTGTGTGTCTGGGGGCTGGGAAGGGAGGGGACCCTGGAGTCAATGGTGGCTTCAAGCGCATCTCCGTCTCTCTCTCTTTCTCCTTTGTATTGCAAACAGAGACGGCATTTCCAGTACTAAAGAGCATTTCTCTCTGTATTTCTCCTTTTCTTCTGACCCATGGAAAGACTGGGTTCCTACAACACCCACTTATGCAAATACACGCGCACCCACACACTCTGTTCCAACCGGATTAGTGGCAGCTTAGAGGGGGTGCCTTTGATAGAATGCTCAGGAATCCCATCTTATTCATGGGGACTCAAGGCTTACTGAGGCCCAAGTCCCCCAAAGCCCTTGAGTCAATGCAAAACCAGTGTCTGAGGTGTGGGGGACCCTCTTCCTTATCTTAGAGAGGAATGCAAGGTCATCTAGGCAAAGCATTTATCCCCCTGCACAAAGATGCCATATAATAGAGTGATTATATCTTTTATCATCCAAAGCTGGACATTTATAAGAAGAATTCTTAATAATTATATTAAATATGGGACAACAATCATACACCAGGAGTGTCTGACTAAATTAGGACTTTCACCAGTCCACTTAATACTTGGAAAAACATGATTAATAAAGAACACACACAAGAAAATGTCTTCCTAAATCCAGTTCTCCCTGGAAGGCTCCACTGGTCCTAAAAATGATGAAATCTGGAAGCTTTTGGAGATCCTGTAGGTTCAGAAGTGAAAAGGGAATGGCATTATTGAAGGATTACAGGAGAGATTTTTAAGAATAAAGATCCTTGTATATTTGATGTTTTATACAGTCTCTGAGGATAATTACCTACCAGCGATATATGAACGCCTGTGTCTACACACTTTCATCTACATGTCTTCTTAAGTCTTTGAAGCCATTGTCTCTCCAACGTTCTTTAGAACCAAATCATTCTTCTGATGTCCAGCCCAACTTTCTCTGTTCACAGCCAGACTTCTGTCCACTCAAAATTTCAGTGCTGACTTGATGAAGACAAACATAGTGACTGGAGATCACTTTGGCCTGTGTTTGAGGAAAGAGCCACAAAGCAAGATGGAAGGAGCTGGCTTTCTCCACGCTACAAAATCCTGTAAGGCTACACTACCATGTGTAAAACAGACAGCTAGGGGGAAGCTGCTGCGTAACGCAAGGACTCAGCCCGGTGCTCTGTGATGGCCTACAGGGGTGAGTTGGGAGGGGTGAGAGGGAGGCTCAAGGGGAGAGGGCCATATGTATACTTTTGGCTGATTCACAGTGTTGTACAGCAGAAACCAACACATTTTAAAGCAAGTATCCTCCAATAAAAAATTTTAAAAAAATAAATAAATATAAATAAAACATGTATCTCAAAAAACAAATCCTATAAGGTACTAACTACTTTTTTCTTTCAGAAATTCTGGCTTTATGCTTGTTAGTTTTTCTAAGCAGATATTAGCATCAGTGAATTGCTTCCAATTTTTTTTTTTTCACTTGAAGTATTGTTTGAGGCATTAACTTTCAGGTTAATGTAGGGGGAAATGACATCTTCATGTTAAGTCTTCCTATTTTCTTACACAAGAAATTGGTTTACCTTTCCAATTTGTTTGTCTTCTTTTGTGTCAGGATTTTTCTGTGGTTGTTGTTGTTTTGTTTTTAATACAAGCTCTTGAACAACAATTCTGGATAGTCTGATTTAGTGTACTTGGAGCTGGGCCAGTGAAAAAACCATCAGGGGTTCAGAGAAAAAGCCTGAGGGCTCAAAAGACAAGCTTAGCATAGTTGATTTCACATTATTAGATTAAGGATCATTTCACATCCTGCAGTCTGCCTCCAATCCTGAAACTGGGAAGCAAACATTTTCCCTAAATTGCAGTGTTAATAATTGTGGGTAAAACAGCCTTTCATGTGTGGATCTAGGAAGCTGGCCAACAGTGCTGATGTGGAAAGAGACTGACTGGGCTTGGAGTCCAAAGACACGGGTTAGCAATCTGCTTCTATCGCTCACCAGCTCCATGAACTTGAAAAGTTTGACTTAGTTTCTCTTTTTTCTCCACCATCTGTTAATGTAGACTCATAATACTCCCTACTCGAGTTGTTGTGAAGAGCAAGTGAAATCACATTCCATTTATGCTTGAACATCTGAACAATATCTAAAAGCTATTAAACATGATTAAAAAGTGAAATGTATTTTTATAATTTTTTTTTCTAATGAGAAATTATATTTTAAGTTACAAACACCTGGCCTGTAGTTTTGGAAATCCAACAGGCCCTTGAAATTGGGATACTTATAGACTGCAAGGATTCATACCTATGTCTCTCACATGCTTCAAGAAAGAAAACCCATCATGGCCAGATTATCTTTAAGGATCAGCAAACAGAGGGTGACTCCCTGGGTTGCTGGTAGTGGCATTCTGGGGATCTCAGAGCAACTCAGTACCATCAGCTCAGTGTTGTCAACAGCAATACACATGGGGGGTGTTTTGCTATTTAAATGAAATTCACTAGCAGGAAATTAAAGCTCAGACTTTTCAAAAAATGACATCTCCCCCCACTCCTATTTATCAAGAGGGTCAATAAATAAACCCCAGGGCTGCCAATCCAAAGATCTATGTTCCACCAGTTGCTGGAAGTGTGAGCTCACTTCCCACTCTTCTGATGGGAAAAGTACCTAACCACCCAACCAAGGACTCATCCAAATGATTAAAAATAAATTGGAAGAATATGAGGACTGAAGAACCAGAAAGTATCAGTTGTAAAGCTTCCCGGCCAATAGGTTAACTTATGGAATGACTTTGTTGGCTGCTCTGAAAGTTAAAGAAAGAGGCTATAATTTAAAAAGATACATGTAGGATTTCTCTGGTGGTAAAGTGGGTAGGAATCTGCCTGCCAATGCAGGGGACACAGGTTTGATCTCTGATCTGGGAAGATTCCACATGCCACAGAGCAGCTAAGCCCACGGGCCACAACCACTGAATCCTGTGAGCCCCCAGGGGCCGTGCTCTGCAACAAAGCGAAGCCACCACAATGAGAAGCCCGCACCACAACCAAGAGACTAGAGTAGCCCACGCTGTCTGCTCCCTGCAGCTAGAGAAAGCCCATGCTCAGCAACAAAGACAGAGAGCAACCAAAAAAAAACGCACCCAGTGTTCACCGCAGCACTGTTTACAAAGCAACTTAAATGTCAGTCAACAGGTAAACGGACAAAGAAGGTGTGGTACTCATACACAAAGGAAAATTACCCATCCGCGAAACAGAACAGAATAATGCCATTTGCAGCAACATGGACGGGCCCAGAAATGATCATGCTTAATCAGCCAGACAGAGAAAGACAAGCATCATGTGATATCACTTGTATGTGGGACCTAAAAACAAAGATACAGATGAAGGTATTTACAAACCAGATAGACTCACAAACACAGAAAATGACCTCAGGGCTACCAAAGGGGGAAGGGGGAGAGGGATAAATTTGGGGGTTGGGATTAACATACACACACTGCTGCTGCTGCTGCTGATAAGTCGCTTCAGTCGTGTCCGACTCTGTGCAACCCCATAGACAGCAGCCCACCAGGTTCCCCCTTCCCTGGGATTCTCCAGGCAAGAACACTGGAGTGGCTTGCCATTTCCTTCTCCAATGCATGGAAGTGAAAAGTAAAAGGGAAGTCGCTCAGTCGTGTCTGACTCTTCGTGATCCCATGGACTGCAGTCTACCAGGCTCCTCCGTCCATGGGATTTTCCAGGCAAGAGTACTGGAGTGGGGTGCCATTGCTCTCTCCGATACACACACTACTATATATAAAATAGACAACCAACAAGGACCTACTGTATAACACAGAGATGTTACAGAATCAATAATATCTAAAGGGAAAAGAATCTAAAAATGAGTGTATATATATATATATGAATAATATATAAGTATATGCTACTGCTAAGTCACTTCAGTCGTGTCTGACTCTGTGTGACCCCATAGACGGCAGCCCACCAGGGTCCCCCATCCCTGGGATTCTCCAGGCAAGAATACTGGAGTGGGTTGCCATTTCCTTCTCCAAAGCATAAAAGTGAAAAGTGAAAGTGAAGTGAAGTCGCTNTTGCCCAAAGCAAACCCTGTCTCTTATACACATCTGGTAAATAATCTAAAAATGAGTGTATATATATATATATATGAATAATATATAAGTATACGCTACTGCTAAGTCACTTCAGTCGTGTCTGACTCTGTGTGACCCCATAGACGGCAGCCCACCAGGGTCCCCCATCCCTGGGATTCTCCAGGCAAGAACACTGGAGTGGGGTGCCATTGCCTTCTCTGATATAAGTGTATATATACACATATATATAACTGAATCATTTTGCTATACACCTGAAACTAATACAACATCATAAATCACCTATACTTCAATAAAAACTTTTAAAAAGATGCAACAGCCTAAATTAGCCTCCTACATGAGGTTACACGTTAAAGAGGGATCCTACTTATCTAAGCCCCTTCTGGATTCACCTCATGGTTTCAAGACTACTTATGTCCTATTTGTAAGGGGTCCTTAAAGCTTCATACTTCTTTCTCTGTCAATACCTCTCCTATTCTGCCTTTCTCTTCTTGAAAATATAAATTTCTATTTCATTTTTTTGCTATACACCTGAAACTAATACAACATCATAAATCACCTATACTTCAATAAAAACTTTTAAAAAGATGCAACAGCCTAAATTAGCCTCCTACATGAGGTTACACGTTAAAGAGGGATCCTACTTATCTAAGCCCCTTCTGGATTCACCTCATGGTTTCAAGACTACTTATGTCCTATTTGTAAGGGGTCCTTAAAGCTTCATACTTCTTTCTCTGTCAATACCTCTCCTATTCTGCCTTTCTCTTCTTGAAAATATAAATTTCTATTTCATTTTCTCTTAAAGAGAATCACCTCCACAACAGTGCTTGCTGACATTTTTTTGGAAATACTAACAGTGTTATATGACAAAACCCACAAAAGTGTTCACATTCTTTGATCTATCAATCCTAACCTTGGGAAAGGGTCCCAAAATAACACCTCAAAAGAAGCAAAAGGAAAAAAACTACACCTTAAAAAAATATATATCTACAGGAAAACATTGGGAAATGTCTAATGATGGGGTCAAATAAACTTGTGGAGAATTTACAAGATAAAATATCACAATTTTAAAGGAGAAAAGGGAAGACTTTGTAGAAACATTTTAAAATTGTTTATGATCAGTGAAAAACAAAGACCATAAAACAGTATTCATATTATGATCCTAATTTCATAGCAATTGTATTCATAAAAGGAAATAATCACACAATCAGAAGAGAGCAGAGTGAGAAGGGGCACAGCCCTATGGGGCTGCTTTAATAAATGGCACTGAAAGGAAAGATGTGCTCGCTGACTCCCACCCAGTGGCTCACCTGCCTTCTGATCTCCCCAGCCTATTCCAGAATACTGTAAGAACAAGGGAGGATTCTACATCANAGAAGAGAGCAGAGTGAGAAGGGGCACAGCCCTATGGGGCTGCTTTAATAAATGGCACTGAAAGGAAAGATGTGCTCGCTGACTCCCACCCAGTGGCTCACCTGCCTTCTGATCTCCCCAGCCTATTCCAGAATACTGTAAGAACAAGGGAGGATTCTACATCAAATAATCTCAATATTTTTATTTGCTAAAGGCTAAATGTGAGTTCTTCACAGCTTGCCAGCTGCCTCTCCAACCCCGCCAGTTGCCACTGGAGTAGGATCATTCTGTGACTTGCTATGGGCTTCCCTAGTGGCTCAGACAGTAAAGAATCTGCCTGCCAATGCAGGAGACCCAGGGCTCAATCCCTGGGTCAGGAAGATCCCCTGGAGGAAGAAATGGCTACCCACTCCAGTATTCTTGCCTGGAGAATCCCATAGTGAGGAACTACAGTCCATGGGGTCGCAAAGAGTTGGACATGACTGAGCAACTAACCAACTAACATGCAATGTTTATGGCTTCCTATAAATATTTCACAGGTGGCAGTAAATAAAAGAATTTTTTTAATTTTGAAAAGTGCTGACTTGATTTCCCTGAAGCAGGATCCTTCCTCAGGCTTAAGACGAATGGTGAGGAGGAGGTATGTCAGAGAACTGGTTACATATTAAAAAAAAATTTTTTTTTCCTCAAATGTCATAAACACTGTTCCCAAACTTCGGCAGGCTCAGGGTCCCAACCATACCATGAATCAAAAGCACAGTCAGACTACAACAACAGGCTGGTGCCCAAACATAAATATTTTTATGTTTAACAATACATAATTTTTTATGTTTAATATTTTATAAAAATTTGTTGAGTCAGAAACATAACTTTAAAAAATAAGAAAACTATTGGAATAAAGCCTACTTAGTAATAAAATAGTGTAGGAGCATTAAAATATTCTACAGAAGGCAGAGATGTGTTATTCTATTCAAGTTTCTATAATCAAATCATAATTTATTTCCTGACTTCTTTGGATTTACATCTATACTGTTATAGGCTGGGGGTGGGTATATGTTACTTACTGCCTACCAGTAAGGATTTGTCTTACTGGTAAGCAGTGAGTGCATATGTGTGCTAGTCATTTAGTGTGTACAACTCTTGAGACCCCAAGGACTGTGGTCCACCGGGCTCCTCTGTCTATGGGATTTTCCAGGCAAGAATACTTCCAGGGAGTAGTTTTCCATTCCCTTCTCCAGGGGATCTTCCCGAGCCAGAGATCGAACCCAGGTCCAAGCAAAAAGTACTTTATGTGAGTTAACTCATTTAGTGAAAGTGAAGTCGCTCAATCGTGTCTGACTCTTAGCGACCCCATGGACTGCAGCCTACCAGGCTCCTCTGTCCATGGGATTTTCCCTAAGAGGCCTTCCCTGGTGACTCAGTTATAAAGAATCCACCTGCCAATGCAAGAGATGTGGGTTTGATCTCTGGGTTGGGAAGATGCCCTGGAGAGGGAAATGGCAACCCACTCCAGTGTTCTTGCCTGGGAAATCCCATGGACAGAGGAGCCTGGTGGGCTACTGTCCATGGGGTCACAAAGAGCCAGTCACAACTTAGCATCTAAACAACAACCCTAAGATGTTGGTAGGATATTAGCCCCATTCTACACATGTATAAATGGAGGCCCAGATAGGTCACACTACTAGTGAGTTGCTGAGCCCGGAGTCAAACCCAGGCCTGAAGTGAGTGTTCTAACCACCACGCAGAGAAGACCCCTCTGTCAAATCAGTATTCTGAGCTTTGACCCTGTAGCGCCCTGGCCCAGTTCTCCAGGGGAGTGCCAAGCAAAAAGCAGGGTACTGCCGGGCAGAAGGCATGCAAGGAGAGGAGCTAGAAGAACCGCAGCCAGTCTGGGCAATACAGGTAAGCCTGTTTGGGTCTTAGCCTCCTCGCTCTTAAGCAAAACGCTTACCCACCTGGGCTCCTTGTTTGGTTGTGAGACAGGTTTTGCAAGCGTTTACTAAACTGCAAACTCTACAGACATCAAGTATCATCTTGAACTAAAGTTAACATTTCCAAACACCTACATTTCAATGGAAATGTTGCAAAGAAGTATCACAAATTTGCAGCCTTCTCGAAAGAGCTCAAGGCTTTTTCTTGATGACTCAGTTTCAAGTTGTATATAAAGAACTATTTGCCCTACACTAAATGCCCCCAATTCTTATGGCTGACTTTGTTTTTCTCATTCATCAGCCCCTGAGAGGATAAACATAGGAGTGCAGCTGCTGCTGCTGCTAAGTCGCTTCAGTCGTGTCTGCGCGACTAGGAAGCCACAATTCTCNTTTTTTGGGGCTCCAAAATCACTGCAGATGGTGACTGCAGCCATGAAATTAAAAGACGCTTATTCCTTGGAAGAAAAGTTATGACCAACCTGGATAGTATATTCAAAAGCAGAGCCATTACTTTGCCGACTAAGGTCCGCCTAGTCAAGGCTATGGTTTTTCCTGTGGTCATGTATGGATGTGAAAGTTGGACTGTGAAGAAAGCTGAGCGCCGAAGAATCGATGCTTTTGAGCTGTGGTGTTGGAGAAGACTCTTGAGAGTCCCTTGGACTGCAAGGAGATCCAACCAGTCCATTCTGAAGGAGATCAACCCTGGGATTTCTTTGGAAGGAATGATGCTAAAGCTGAAACTCCAGCACTTTGGCCACCTCATGCGAAGAGTTGACTCATTGGAAAAGACTCTGATGCTGGGAGGGATTGGGGGCAGGAGGAGAAGGGGACGACCGAGGATGAGATGGCTGGATGGCATCACGGACTTGATGGATGTGAATCTGAATGAACTCCGGTAGATGGTGATGGATAGGGAGGCCTGGCGTGCTGCGATTCATGGGGTCACAAAGAGTCAGACAGTACTGAGCGACTGAACTGAACTGAGTAAAGACTCCGCCTGCAATGCAGGAGACCTGGGTTCGATCCCTGGGGAGGGAAGATGCCCTGGAGGAGGGCATGGCAACTCACTCCAGTATCCTTGCCTGGAGAACCCCATGGACAGAGGAGTTCGGCAGGCTACAATTCATGGGGTTGCAATGAGTCAGACATGACTGAGAGACTAAGCACAGCACAGCACACAGCAGAAACTAGCATAAGACTACAAATAAATTATCTTCCAATTAAAAATAATTTAAAAAAAGAAATTATTCAGGATAGTAGTAGGATTTGAAAAGAATAGGTACCAAGTTGTTTTCAATATCACCACTGAATTTTGGGAGAAAACTGAATGTCAATTAATAACTGCATAAGCATAGAGTGTGGATTTTCACTGGTAGGGTGATTTTGTAACAGGATAACAGAATCATGATATGAAGTTAGTAGGCTTTTAACTTTATCCCTCCAAGTCAGGGATGCAGAAGGTAGGGGCAAATTAAGAGCTATGAACAACACTTGTAGTGAAAGAGTGTAGTTCTACCGCTTTGAGTCTTAATTACAACTTTGTCATTCACAAGTTTTGTGATTATTGACAAAGAACAAAACCATCTTCTTTCCTTGTTTATGAATTGGGAATAATTTCTATCTCAAAAGTGTATGGTAAAGATTAAACAAAATAACATTAAAACATTGCTGGACTCGTAGATTCTCAAAAACATTAACCACATGCTCTTCTAAATCCTACATTCTCCAATCTTTCTGTAACAGGAGGGTATTTTTGTTTTGTTTTGAGATTATAGACCTTTCTAGAAAACTTTAGGACAGAAAAGAAAGCACCACTAGTACCATAGATTGAAAATACATTAAATAAACTTCAGTTATGAAGGTTTATATTAGACATGCTGCTGCTAAGTCGCTTCAGTCGTGTCCAACTCTGTGCGACCCCATAGACGGCAGCCCACCAGGCTCCCCCGTCCCTGGGATTCTCCAGGCAAGAACACTGGAATGGGTTGCCATTTCCTTCTCCAATGAGTGAAAGTGAAAAGTCAAAGTGAAGTTGTTCAGTCGTGTCTGACTCTTGGCAACCCCATGGACTGCAGCTTACCAGGCTCCTCCATCCATGGGATTTTCCAGGCAAGAGTACTAGAGTGGGGTGCCATTGCCTTCTCCAATATTAGACATAATTTACAATGAATGGGGACCCTCTGTTAGGTCATAAGTACAAAAAACAAGCCACTTGTTTTTCTTAGTACTCTGTACTAGACATTCGGGGAGAGGATGCTGTGTGTCTCAATGCCAAACATGAAAAATAAGCAAATATCCTCCCAGGATGCCACTTTGCTAAAACCCTACCATATGTCCACAGAGCAGTGAAGCATTAACAGCACATCTCATTTTATATCTCCACTTGACAAGCACAATGTAAAAGCAAGGGTGAGTTTACACTGCATATGCTTACTCAATTTCCATTACCGCTAATCATGTGCACACAGCAGGAAGACCACAGCTCTTCAGAATGAGACTTACTTTTTAAGAGACGGATTATGAAAGTCACTGAACTTTCAAATTTCTTACATTAATTAGCACTTTGTATAACTGTGGATATATTATTTCATAGCCTTAACTGTTAGTTGTGGCCACATACCCTCTACATGCTTTCAAAAAATAACATCATTTTTAATCTATTGCCTGGCAGGACCTGTAGACAGTTTGTCTTCATGAAAAACCCTCCATGCCATTTTCTGAATTGCAGAGTAGAAACATTGTCTCAAGGCGAAGATGCACCAGTGAAAGGAATGAAATATTTACATAAAAAGAAAAACCATCCACTATGTTTCTATTTGGATTTTACTAAACTGGAGCATGCCATTTTTAAAAGGAGATAAGGTAACTTTAAACAGCCTTCCAGGTGATTTTCTATTTTGATCTTTCTGATAATACAAGGAAGTATTTACGAAATTCTTCAGCCACAACAGCGCAATACCTGACATCATAGGATACACTACAAATACACTTCTCTGTGCAATTTCCCCCAGGATTTTTATAATGCAAATAAATGTGAAATTGAATAATTTTTTCAGTATTTCACCCTGGATTACATCTTTTTAAAGTGTTTAAGAGTACAGAATATTGGAGAGGAAGTGTATTTTGATAAGATATGAGAACACATTGTCAAAACTGCAGAGCTTTACATCATCCCTATATTAAATCAACTAGAGTGTATTATTTCCACCAAATCTACCTATATTTTAGAGAAACCCATTTTCCTGTGGAATATCCTATAGTAAAATAAAATTTCTTCCACACCACAATACAGGGAGCAAAATAAGCCAAAATCCAATACTTGGAGATATATAGAGTTTACATTTACCTCTTTATCCCTAATTGACTGAATATATCGTCTTAATGTTATCCAAGTCCCAGTTCAACTGACAATCTCTGAAAATTGCTAATGTTACTCTGCTTTCTGCCAAATGATCTTTCATTAGATTTCCAGTCTGTGGAAGTTCTTCTTGAGGTTGCATATTTTGAGCCTCTCCTTTTAAAATTGTATCATCAGGGGTGTTTGAAGCATTTTTATGGAGGGAAAACTCTGCCAAACATTGCCTTTAAAGAAAATTTTTATAAGAGTGTGCTCTCAATCAAGTGCAGCATGATTACTACATTCAGTTCACAGGGAGGGTAAATAAGTGCCACAGGGGAAAGAGGATAGACACAGGTTCAAGTTCATGCACAGTAAGGATTGAACAACTTTTCTTTATAGCGTTGTCCTTATTCTCTTCAATTACACATGATTTCATCTCCATCATCCTCCAAATGGAAAAAATATCAAAGACAAAAACAACAAGCTTGGTCTTATTTAGCTGGTTAAGTCTTTCTATTACTGTTACCAAATGATTGTATGGAAATCTCAATTTAAAAGCAGGTTAATTGTGAATATAAAACTGACCCCAGACGGCCAAGAAAAGAAGGCCCCTGTGACTCCAGCCTCCAGAAACTCACCTGAGAGGGTGGTTCTTGAGAGATAGACGGGCCAGAGTGTCCCTCCTGAGACAGGGGACAGTCTGCCTGGAAACACGTCTCTTCTCTGCCCTCGATCCTGGCGGAAACGACTCAGTCATTAATCAACTAGGTGGATAAGCCTAACGTGGTGACACTCGGGTCCAGCCTGTGCAGCGGCTCTATACTGTGGGCCTGCCTCCTAAGGGGTAGGTCCCCCCTCTGCCGGAGCCGCCGAGCTGCTCAAGTTCAGAGGCCTCTTCCAGCAGTGAGGACACAGGAGCAAGCGGAGGTCTTTGGATGCTTCCTGGGCCCACCAGGTGATTCTGATACATACCTTGGGCTGAAGACTGCTGGCTTAATTACTAGATATTTGCATCAGGTGGAGGCAGACTCTACTAGTCTGAAAGTTATGGCGGCGAGACAGGCGTGAAGCTGGAACGTGGATGTAGGTTTTTTGGCTAGTGACCTGAGCTGCTGAGTTGTGACAGCAGCTAACCCTACCTGCAGCAGAGAGGTCCCTCTCGTGTCAGCCAGGACTTGTGAGCCTGTCCCACCTGAAGGTCCACGTCTCTGAGAGCCATCCTTCCTGGAGCAAGAGAGAAGAAATCCAGCTCCACCCACCAGAACTCCAATACAAGCCTCCCTAACCAAGAAACCTTGACAACCCACTGATACAACCCCACCCACAGTGAGGAAACTCCATAGTAAAGAGAACTCCACAAATGCCCAGAATATAGAAAGGCCACCCCAAATGCAGCAATATAACCGAGATGAAGAGACAGAGGAGCACTCAGCAGGTAAAGGAACAGAAGAAATGCCCACCAAACCAAACAAAAGAGGAAGAGATAGGGAATCTACCTGAGAAAGAATTCCAAACATTGATAGTGAAAATGATTCAAAATCTTGAAATAAAAATGGAATCACAGATAAATAGCCTGGAGCT
>SJYX01022897.1:62744-82364 GCA_006410675.1 Oreotragus oreotragus
TTGGGAGAAAAGCATTGAAATATGTATACTATCATGTAAGAAACGAATCGCCAGTCTGTGTTCGATGCAGGATGCAGGATGCTTGGGGCTGGTGCATGGGGATGATTTGGAGGGATGATGTGGGGTGGGAGGTGGGAGGGGGGTTCATGTTTGGGAGTTCTTTCATTACCTGCTTTGATTTATTTACAATAAAAAAAAAACTGACCCCAAAACTTCAATTAATTATAGCAGTTGAACTTTTTCTTTAAAAGATTCAGAAGATGCACTCCTAAATACTGAGAAAGCATCTCTGTTTATTTGGCCCCCCATGTCCACCCCAAGTGGGCTCCAAAAGCTGCTCCAAGCTAAAACTAAATCCCTCTAATCTGCTAGGGGACAGACATATAAGTATCTTGTAAATGGTGGTGGGGGGGTGTATTTCCTGGAACAACATTCGAACTATTCCTAGAACTGCCCAGGCAAGCATTCTCCTATCCAATAACTGAGAGTCAATTCAGTAAACTTCCATAGTTGACAAAATGTGAATGCAGATTGAATGAACACGTTAACTCTGTCCGTATTACAGGGTGAATGGAATAAGACTTTCAAGAATGAACAAATAAAACACAATTGTGGACTAGCAAAACATTTTTCTTAAATTATATAAGTGCAAAATTAAAAATTTTTAAGAGACCTCCTGGAATTGGTTCAATGGCTGGTTATTACAGGCAGAGTGGGATTAGTTGTTGCTTCTTTTTAAATGAATTAAGTAAACACTCCTTAATTGTTTGGGGTCACAAATTGAGCTTCTGGAAGAAGAGTAAACAGGTCACTATATATCGTGTAAAGATGCTTCATTAAAGGGACAGCCAAGCTACCTGGTTCTGCCCTACACTTTGACTCATATTATTGAACCAGAGAGCTGCCAGCCTCTCCCTTGGAGGATAGACATTAAACTGCTGGCTAAGTGGCAGGAAGTACACTATAAATAATCTTTCCTACATACTTCTTCCCTGCCTCTTTAACAACCCTAGAGTGTTAATAATTCGGGGAAACAAGAAAAAAAAAGAAAAAATATTTAAAAATTGATGTGATACCTAAAAATATTATTTATATTTCATTCATATAAGCAGAGTTGCAGGAAAAAACTACAGGTTTTTTTCCTCTACTTTTGTATTAAATGAAATCTGTCTCATGAATTTATTCATCCTGTCTACCTATTAGATATTACTGCTTCTTTAAAAAAAGAAAAGAAAGCATTTACTTAGCTGAGGTTCACAAACCCCATTCACATCTCAGCAAAAGTTTATCCTTTTGTGCGTCAGTCTTGTAATTCTTTTTTTTTTTTTTTTTTCCCCTCCCAGAGTTCACTCAGACTCATGTCTGTCTCTTATACACATTCCAGTGAGACTCAGATGCATACAGCTTCGATACAGCAAAGGGATTGGCAAAGTCACCAAGGCTAATTGTTAGAGAAGTACAACATGTCTACACAACAGTCATCAGCAAAACGCCATCATCTTGATCTCTTGCTCACTATTCCCAGAGGAGTGGCCCTGTCTCTTATACACATCTAAAGCATTTACTTAGCTGAGGTTCACAAACCCCATTCACATCTCAGCAAAAGTTTATCCTTTTGTGCGTCAGTCTTGTAATTCTTTTTTTTTTTTTTTTTGTGGCTGTGCCCTTGTGGATTGAGGGATCTCAGTTTCCTTATCAGGAGTCAAACCCATGCTCTCTGCAGGGGAAGCACAGAGTCCTTACCACTGGACAGTCAGCAAATTCCCTGTGCCCAGAAATTCTGACACTGGCGTCAAACAACCAAAGCCTGGAAATCACTTTTACCACTCCACTTACCCTTACATCTAACTCCAACCTTCCTTCCATTTCCACTGAGGTTACTCTCATTAAGACTTTTTGAAGTTTCAGTAACAGTAACACGTCCACTGCAACTTCACTGACTGGTTCCTCACAAATGCATTGTGTACATTGATAAGAGAGTAGCTTTTTCTTCCCCTCTTCCAGTATACCCTCTGCTCCAATGACTTCAACAATTACTGAACATCAAAATGAAGTCCAAGTACCTTGGTAAGTATTCATTAAAGGCATTCAAATCCACACTCTGTTATGACCCCAACTTCTCCCATACTTTTTCCCACTGCTTCCCCTCAAATCATGCCATGATCCTGACAATTAGATGGCTCTCTTTGATCTGCCCTGTAAACTCTCTTTTTTCTGAGTCCACTGTATTCACTGCCAAGATTTTTACCTGAGGTCAGCGTCCCCAGTAATGCCATAAACGAATCCCTTGCCAATTCAACCTAGTAACCTAGCTCCTTTAGATCTCTGCTCAGATTCCATCTCCTTAGGAAACACTTTGTTAAAAATTCAGAGTAGATTAGGTCTTCAACTTCATATTCTCCTGACAGTGTGTTTCTCCTTTGTGGTGTTCATAAGCATGTATGATTAAATATTTGCATAATTGCTGGTCTACTTCTGTTTCTGCTACAAGACAGAACGCTCCATGAAGGCAAAGACTAGTATCTATTTTTTCTCTATATTAATAGCACCTGGGGATGCAATCATTCCCCCTTCATACTTCCTATGTGCAAAGTTTCTACTCCTATACTAATGCACAACTGTGCTAAGTCACTTCAGTTGTGTCCAGTTCTTTGCAACCCAATGGACTGTAACTCACCAGGCTCCTCTGTCCATGGGATTCTCCAGGCAAGAATACTGGAGTGGGTTTCCATGCACTCCTCCAGGGGATATTCCCGACCCAGGGATCAAACCCACTTCTCTTAAAGGTTCCTGCATTGTCAGGTGGGTTCTGTACTACTAGAGCCACCGTCTCGCTTCTCTTGGCACTGCAGTAATATGCCATGATAATGTGTATATGCATCTTATCTGCAGCTTTCTTGTTCTGTTTACCTTTGTCTCATTGACAGCACCTTGCACAAATCTGTGCAGCTAGCATTCAATCTTTGTTCAATCTACCAGAGTGGAAAAATCATTAAATGAGTGTTTTTACACACTGTAAAACCCATATGTAAGAGTTGACCTTTGACAGACTGGGATTATTAGCTCTGACTTCAGATAATCAGTATAAATTCTTGTCTAAGTGAGAATAAATGAAGTTTACATTTTTTGCCATTTCATTAAAGGGAAGGTCTTAAACCCTAAACTAACCATTTCTAAGTAAATTCATTTTTACTTTTATTGTGTTTACCCTCCAAATAGAGTTTATTTCACATTTGTGTAGTTCAAATTCTTTTCATTCAAAGTCTATTAAACTGTTTTTGGCATGTAAATGTACTAGGCTTCTTCACAGAGAAATATGTCAGCTTGCTAAAAGGTCAGATCTTTTTCAGCAACATGTGGGTCTTCTCATGTCAAATCACCCCAGCCAGCTTTTCTTGAGGCTTGGCGATGTGACAGCAGCTCCAGAATTTCCACAGAAGCTCACCAATTTCTACCGGAAATACAGCATCTTGGTTCAGTGTAACTATGGGGCTAGTCTTAAAGGCACAATTTCATAATAAGTGTACTATTTTATTTAAAGCCTATGTCCATTTGGATTGGCTTGAATGGAAGCTAACGTGGACTGCATGGAACATATGCTTGCACCACCAACTGACGGTGCTGAGAGATGGGTCAAGAAAGACCTAGTATTACCATACTTAGAGACAAATGTTCATGTCACTTTAGAAACAAAAATTAGACAATCATTTTCCCCTAACTTCATTCAGGAATAGTTCACAGATATAACTGTGGTGGACATATTTAAAGTGGACAGCACAGTTATTTGATGTACATTGTGGAATGACTACCAATATTGAGATAATTAACACATCTCTCTTCACATAGTCAACGTGTGTGTGTGTGTGTGTGTGTGCATGCACGTGTGTGCGTATTTGGTGAAAATGCTTAAGATCTACTATCAAGTATACAACGCCATCATCATGGTGTATATTAGATCCTCATAACTTATTCCTATAACTGGAAGTTTGTGTTGTTGTTGTTCAGTTGCTAAGTCACGTCTGCCTCTTCTCGACCCCATGGACTGCAGTATGCAAGGCTTCCCTGTCCTTCACCATCTCCCAGATTTGCCCAAGTTCATGTCCACTCAACTGGTGATGCCATCCAACTGTATCATTCTCTGTCGCCCTCTTCTCCTTCTGCCTTCAATTTTTCCAAGCACCGGGTCTCTTCCAATGAATCAGCTGTTCGCATCAGGTGGCCAAAGTATTGGAGCTGCAGCTTCAGCACCAGTCCTTCCAAAGAACATTCAGCGTTGATTTCCTTTAGGATTTACTGGTTTGATCTTCTTGCTGTCCAAGGTACTTTCCAGCACCACAATTTGAAAGCATCAATACTTCAGTGCTCTGCCTTCTTTATTGTCCTGTCCTCACATCTGGACGTGACTACTGGAAAAACCATAGCCTTGATTATACATACCTTTGTCAGCAAAGTGATGTCTCTGCCTTTTAACACACTGTCTGGGTTTGATTACAAAGAAGCTTTCCTGCCAAGAAGCAATTGTCTTCTAACCTCATGGCTGCAGTCACCATCCACAGTGATTTTAGAGCCCAAGAACAGGAAATCTGTCGCTGCTTCCACCTTTTCCCCTTCTGTTTGCCATGAAGTGATGGGACCATATGCCGTGATCTTAGTTTTTTAATAATGAGTTTTAAGCCGTTTTTTTTTTTTTTTTTGTGGCTGTGCCCTTGTGGATTGAGGGATCTCAGTTTCCTTATCAGGAGTCAAACCCATGCTCTCTGCAGGGGAAGCACAGAGTCCTTACCACTGGACAGTCAGCAAATTCCCTGTGCCCAGAAATTCTGACACTGGCGTCAAACAACCAAAGCCTGGAAATCACTTTTACCACTCCACTTACCCTTACATCTAACTCCAACCTTCCTTCCATTTCCACTGAGGTTACTCTCATTAAGACTTTTTGAAGTTTCAGTAACAGTAACACGTCCACTGCAACTTCACTGACTGGTTCCTCACAAATGCATTGTGTACATTGATAAGAGAGTAGCTTTTTCTTCCCCTCTTCCAGTATACCCTCTGCTCCAATGACTTCAACAATTACTGAACATCAAAATGAAGTCCAAGTACCTTGGTAAGTATTCATTAAAGGCATTCAAATCCACACTCTGTTATGACCCCAACTTCTCCCATACTTTTTCCCACTGCTTCCCCTCAAATCATGCCATGATCCTGACAATTAGATGGCTCTCTTTGATCTGCCCTGTAAACTCTCTTTTTTCTGAGTCCACTGTATTCACTGCCAAGATTTTTACCTGAGGTCAGCGTCCCCAGTAATGCCATAAACGAATCCCTTGCCAATTCAACCTAGTAACCTAGCTCCTTTAGATCTCTGCTCAGATTCCATCTCCTTAGGAAACACTTTGTTAAAAATTCAGAGTAGATTAGGTCTTCAACTTCATATTCTCCTGACAGTGTGTTTCTCCTTTGTGGTGTTCATAAGCATGTATGATTAAATATTTGCATAATTGCTGGTCTACTTCTGTTTCTGCTACAAGACAGAACGCTCCATGAAGGCAAAGACTAGTATCTATTTTTTCTCTATATTAATAGCACCTGGGGATGCAATCATTCCCCCTTCATACTTCCTATGTGCAAAGTTTCTACTCCTATACTAATGCACAACTGTGCTAAGTCACTTCAGTTGTGTCCAGTTCTTTGCAACCCAATGGACTGTAACTCACCAGGCTCCTCTGTCCATGGGATTCTCCAGGCAAGAATACTGGAGTGGGTTTCCATGCACTCCTCCATCATATTCTCCTGACAGTGTGTTTCTCCTTTGTGGTGTTCATAAGCATGTATGATTAAATATTTGCATAATTGCTGGTCTACTTCTGTTTCTGCTACAAGACAGAACGCTCCATGAAGGCAAAGACTAGTATCTATTTTTTCTCTATATTAATAGCACCTGGGGATGCAATCATTCCCCCTTCATACTTCCTATGTGCAAAGTTTCTACTCCTATACTAATGCACAACTGTGCTAAGTCACTTCAGTTGTGTCCAGTTCTTTGCAACCCAATGGACTGTAACTCACCAGGCTCCTCTGTCCATGGGATTCTCCAGGCAAGAATACTGGAGTGGGTTTCCATGCACTCCTCCAGGGGATATTCCCGACCCAGGGATCAAACCCACTTCTCTTAAAGGTTCCTGCATTGTCAGGTGGGTTCTGTACTACTAGAGCCACCGTCTCGCTTCTCTTGGCACTGCAGTAATATGCCATGATAATGTGTATATGCATCTTATCTGCAGCTTTCTTGTTCTGTTTACCTTTGTCTCATTGACAGCACCTTGCACAAATCTGTGCAGCTAGCATTCAATCTTTGTTCAATCTACCAGAGTGGAAAAATCATTAAATGAGTGTTTTTACACACTGTAAAACCCATATGTAAGAGTTGACCTTTGACAGACTGGGATTATTAGCTCTGACTTCAGATAATCAGTATAAATTCTTGTCTAAGTGAGAATAAATGAAGTTTACATTTTTTGCCATTTCATTAAAGGGAAGGTCTTAAACCCTAAACTAACCATTTCTAAGTAAATTCATTTTTACTTTTATTGTGTTTACCCTCCAAATAGAGTTTATTTCACATTTGTGTAGTTCAAATTCTTTTCATTCAAAGTCTATTAAACTGTTTTTGGCATGTAAATGTACTAGGCTTCTTCACAGAGAAATATGTCAGCTTGCTAAAAGGTCAGATCTTTTTCAGCAACATGTGGGTCTTCTCATGTCAAATCACCCCAGCCAGCTTTTCTTGAGGCTTGGCGATGTGACAGCAGCTCCAGAATTTCCACAGAAGCTCACCAATTTCTACCGGAAATACAGCATCTTGGTTCAGTGTAACTATGGGGCTAGTCTTAAAGGCACAATTTCATAATAAGTGTACTATTTTATTTAAAGCCTATGTCCATTTGGATTGGCTTGAATGGAAGCTAACGTGGACTGCATGGAACATATGCTTGCACCACCAACTGACGGTGCTGAGAGATGGGTCAAGAAAGACCTAGTATTACCATACTTAGAGACAAATGTTCATGTCACTTTAGAAACAAAAATTAGACAATCATTTTCCCCTAACTTCATTCAGGAATAGTTCACAGATATAACTGTGGTGGACATATTTAAAGTGGACAGCACAGTTATTTGATGTACATTGTGGAATGACTACCAATATTGAGATAATTAACACATCTCTCTTCACATAGTCAACGTGTGTGTGTGTGTGTGTGTGTGCATGCACGTGTGTGCGTATTTGGTGAAAATGCTTAAGATCTACTATCAAGTATACAACGCCATCATCATGGTGTATATTAGATCCTCATAACTTATTCCTATAACTGGAAGTTTGTGTTGTTGTTGTTCAGTTGCTAAGTCACGTCTGCCTCTTCTCGACCCCATGGACTGCAGTATGCAAGGCTTCCCTGTCCTTCACCATCTCCCAGATTTGCCCAAGTTCATGTCCACTCAACTGGTGATGCCATCCAACTGTATCATTCTCTGTCGCCCTCTTCTCCTTCTGCCTTCAATTTTTCCAAGCACCGGGTCTCTTCCAATGAATCAGCTGTTCGCATCAGGTGGCCAAAGTATTGGAGCTGCAGCTTCAGCACCAGTCCTTCCAAAGAACATTCAGCGTTGATTTCCTTTAGGATTTACTGGTTTGATCTTCTTGCTGTCCAAGGTACTTTCCAGCACCACAATTTGAAAGCATCAATACTTCAGTGCTCTGCCTTCTTTATTGTCCTGTCCTCACATCTGGACGTGACTACTGGAAAAACCATAGCCTTGATTATACATACCTTTGTCAGCAAAGTGATGTCTCTGCCTTTTAACACACTGTCTGGGTTTGATTACAAAGAAGCTTTCCTGCCAAGAAGCAATTGTCTTCTAACCTCATGGCTGCAGTCACCATCCACAGTGATTTTAGAGCCCAAGAACAGGAAATCTGTCGCTGCTTCCACCTTTTCCCCTTCTGTTTGCCATGAAGTGATGGGACCATATGCCGTGATCTTAGTTTTTTAATAATGAGTTTTAAGCCGTTTTTTTTTTTTCACTCTCCTCCTTCACCCTCATCAAGAGGCTCTTTATTTCCTCTTTGCTTTCTGCTATTAGAGTGGTATCATCTGCATATCTGGAAGTTTTTACCCTTCGACTGCTTCTGCTACTGCTGCTAAGTCGCTTCAGTCGTGTCCGACTCTGTGAGACCCCATAGACGGCAGCCCACCAGGCTCCCTTGTCCCTGGGATTCTCCAGGCAAGAACACTGGAGTGGGTTGCCATTTCCTTCTCCAATGCATGAAAGTGAAAAGTGAAAGTGAGGTCACCTAGTCCTGTCCGACTCTTAGCGACCCCATGGACTGCAGCCTACCAGGCTTCTCCATCCATGGGATTTTCCAGGCAAGAGTACTGGAGTGGGTTGTCATTGCTGACTACATCTCCCCATTTCACTCTCTTCCCAGCTCCTGGCAGCTCTGTTTCTATGAAGGTAGCTTTTTAAAATAGATTACACCTATAAGTGATACCATATGATCCTGTCTGTCGCTGTCTGGCTTATTTCACTTAGCATAATGTCCTCCAAGTTTATCCATGTTATCACAGATAAGGGCAGAATTTTCTTTCTTATAATGACTTACTAATATTCTATTCTATATATATATATATATATACATATCACATTTTCTTTTAACTATTCATCTGTCAAAGGACATTTAGGTTGTATCCATATATTGACTATTGTGAATAATGCTGCAATGTGTGCAACACATAATGCAACATGTGTGTGCCAATATTTTTTTCAAAATACTGTTTTAATTTCCTTCAGAAGCAATCATTCTTCATTCTTCTCCACCAACAACCTTTAAAGGGGGTTGTATATTTACTAATAAAGAATTGGCTGCTCTATTACACCTTGAAACAAACTACTTATACAAAGTTCAAATTTCAAATAATCTTTGTTAACAACAATTGTTTCAGAACCATCCAAGGGGCTTCCCTGGTGGCTCAGATGGTAACGAATCTGCCTGCAAAGCAGGAGAACCATCTGAGTGTGAACCAGGATCTATCGCACATATAATTTCATGATAACTGTCTTCTCTTATAAATAAATGAAAGTCTACTATTTCTTGAGAAGCAGTTTTCCTGATTTGCATCAACAAATAATATATAGTAAATCATCTTATAAAATGCATAGTTTCTCTCATTCTTTTCTACCTAATAAAATTCTTTGTAAAAGAAAAAGAAAACTTGATCAGTTCTGTGTGCATTCACTAAAGACTACTAAACCAAGTTCAAATAAGAAAGAAAGGGGAGCTATGCAGAGATGTAGGGAGTGTCCTGCCCATAGTGATTATCCTTCCTATCCTTCTATCCTTCACCTGCCTCTGCAGTCAGACTGCCTAAAGCAGTGCCCAATTAGGATATGTGATTTCTATTCAAGACAATTCTTTTAATTTAATGTGCTTATTTTGATAATAATCTAAAATTTTATACACAAGAATATTCTGGATAGCTGCCTTATACTTAAGACAAGCTTTATCATTTCAACAACTTTGCATTTGTCTATACTATCACAGTGAAACTGAACAGTTAGCTTCATTTGTTGACGCTAAAGACAAAAGCACAGATGTGGACTTAATATACAAATATTTTCATGCCAAATGAAGGTTAGATGGTTATCACTAAAGTTTCTGAAAACAATGGTTATGAAATTGTCTCAGTGAAGAAACATGAAGGAGATTTTGAGGTAGCCCTGAGCACATGGTGATATAGACATCCCAAACTTAAAGGAAACTGCCTTGTAGCAGCTGGTTTCATATTTATGTGGTGAGTAATGATTAAGTTTCAATAAACAAGGTCATCTGTCACAGGCAAGCAATGTTTTAAAATAAAAATGTTATGTTCTCTTTTAGTTTTGTTTGCATTTGATTGGTAAGATAACTTTGAAGATTACGCAGGAGGGTAGTATGGAAATTATGAGAAACTACTCTCCAGCCTTAGCTACCAGTTGACAGCTCCACTGGGAAGGAAAACAGAAACACAGTATTACTGTGCTATTACATGTAATTTTCCATGTTGTTTTAAACCAAGAAACAAAAAATAGTGATCACGTTTCTATCCTTCCCCATTCAAAAAACTTATAAAAATAAATAGTACATTTCTTATAAGCATAAAATGTTTGAACATTTTAAAATATTGAAAATCATGTTGAAGTAAAATAATTTTTAACTACATTGAGGAGAGCTGTGATCATCTTTTTTTCATTTAAGAGGACATGGATGTCTCAACTTTGAGAAACACTGTTCTTATATACCCAGCATCCGTTGTCCTGTAATTGACCAAAAATTACTCTTTTCACTCTTCCCTTGAAAACCATTCCTCTACTCCATGTGGTTCTAGGAGAACTATAAATCATGCTGCTATTTTCCCCTTATCCTAGGTATGGGCACATAACTCAATTGGAACAATCACAATTCTCTCTCCTAGGAATGTGAATATTGGATGGCGACATATAAAAGTTAGAAGATAGAACTGAGTTATTTCCAAGGAAAATGATTATGGGTCCTCCCTGCCAAGATCACTGGAGAAATAGTGGGTTTCTCTTCTTTCCCAAAGCCTATGTTTTTGAACCATTCATTTTCCATTATGAGTAATGCATGATGTGTCCTTTAAATTCCTTTTGTCTGTTGCTTAAGTTAATCAAAGTCAGTTTCTATTGGTCACCACCAAGAATCCTACTTGATTTGCTAACCTAAACAAAACAAAGCCAAACTTACGCAAACATCATAAGACCAAAAAGTACTAAAGAGTTGAGAAAAGGAATATAAAAGAAGAAAACAAAGATTGTGCATAGTATTTTGTTCCTCTCTTTGACTGAGTTTGGATTCACTTAGTAATTTATTTTAAAACTGGCATGTAGGCAGCTCTATATCACATATGACTAAGCGTTTCTAGAAGGTAAGACCAAAATCTTTGTCATGATCTCTCTAGCCTCTCACAAAATGCTTGGCATACATACTAGGTAGTCAATAAATATGTTCTGAACTGACAAAAGTTCACAGATATATGAATATGTCAACAAACAAAGAGCTTTTAAAATTCATTGAGTTTATTGTAGAGAGACACAAATGAGTTTTCCAGTTACCAAAGAATGTTCTGTAGAAAGGTAATTATTGCTATCATGAACATCCTTCACTCGACAGTAAGCTCCTTTAAGTCAGAAAACAGTTTCTATTTTTATATTTCCAGAACTCTAAAAGTGACTGGTACATAGCTGTTATCCAATAACTGTTTAATAAATTAACGTATATCAAAATTAGATACCATACTCTGGAATCTTCATGATATAAATTAATGTGACTTGATTTTGTAGACACTATTTGTATCTTACTCTGCTGCTGCTGCTGCTAAGTCACTCAGTCGTGTCCAACTCTTCACGACCCCATAGACCGCAGCCTACCAGGTTCCTCCGTCCATGGGATTTTCCAGGCAAGAGTACTGGAGTGGGGTGCCATTGCCTTCTCTGATCTTACTCTAGTTTATACCTAATATTCTGCCCAAACTATCTGTATTACTCTCACAAAATTTTCTCCTTAAAGCTTTCACGAGTGTCATGGAGTAGCACCAGTTCTTCCAATTATCTAACAATAGCTAGGTTGTTGAGGTCTGAGAGCACTGACTTATTAATTTAATTAGTAGCACTTATTTCTGTCAGAAGTACTGCCATCATCAACATCTTTATTAAGATAGACTCAGTCCTTTTTGCTGAACCAAAACTTCTGTGACCTAGGTTACTCTTTCACAGAGCTTTAAGAACCAGCTAGCCTTACACTTATCTATAATCCATCTGTTTCTCACTATCCTGATCCAAACGGGCCACTTTGATGAGATGCTCCACAGAGTGGAGATGTGGTCTTTTATATGTTCCACTTAAAAACAGATGTTGGTATCACTAATTATTAGAGAAAACAAATGAAAACCACAATGATTTATCACCTCACACAGGTCAGGATGGCTATCATCAAAAAGTCTACAAAAATTAATGCTGAAGAGGGTGAGGAGAAAAGAGAACCCTTATAAACTTTTGGTTGGAATGTAAATCAGTACAGCCCCTAAGGAGAAAAGTATGAAGCTTCCTTTAAAAATTAAAAATAGAGTCACCATATGATCCAGTGATCCCACTCCTGGGCCTATCTCTGGAAAAAAAACAAACAAACTGTAATTTGAAAAGACACACGCACCCCAATGTATATTGTAGCACTATTTACATTAGTTAAGACTTGAAAGCAACCCAAGTATCCACTGACAGAGGTATGGATAAAGATGTGGTACACATATACAATTAAATATGACTCAGACATTAAAAAAAAAATAAGAAAATAAAGTCATTTGCAGCAACATGGATAGACCTAGAGATTATCATACTGAATGAAGAAAGCCAAAAAGAGCTCTTCCCTTCTGTGGCCATCGCAGAAGCGCTAGCGGCCAAAATGAAGTTCAATCCCTTTGTGACTTCTGACCGAAGCAAGAATCGAAAAAGGCATTTCAATGCACCTTCCCACATTCACAGGAAAATTATGTCTTCTCCTCTTTCTAAAGAGCTAAGACAGAAGTACAACGTTCAATCCATGCCCATCTGAAAGGATGATGAAGTTCAGGCTGTATGAGGGCACTACAAAGGGCAGCAAATTGGCAAAGTAGTCCAGGTTTATAGGAAGAAATATGTCATCTACATTGAACGAGTGCAACAGAAGAAGGCTAACGGCACAACTGTCCATGTGATTAAAGAGCTAAGACAGAAGTACAACGTTCAATCCATGCCCATCTGAAAGGATGATGAAGTTCAGGCTGTATGAGGGCACTACAAAGGGCAGCAAATTGGCAAAGTAGTCCAGGTTTATAGGAAGAAATATGTCATCTACATTGAACGAGTGCAACAGAAGAAGGCTAACGGCACAACTGTCCATGTGAGCATTCACCCCAGCAAGGTGGTTATCACCAGACTAAAACTGGACAAAGACCGCAAAAAGATCCTCGAACGTAAAGCCAAATCTCGCCAAGTAGGAAAGGAAAAGGGCAAATATAAGTTAAGAAACAATTGAGAAGATGCAAGAATAAAGTCATCTTGTCTACAGTTTTCATTAAAAACTGTTAAAATTTTTTTAAAAAGCCAAAAAGAGAAAGATAAATATCAGATGAAATTGCTTATATGTGGAATCTAAAAAATTGATACAAATGGACTTATTTACAAAGCAGAAGTAGACTCACAGACATAGAAAACAAATTTATGGTTACCGAAGGGTAAAGGGGTGGAGGTGCTTTCACATATTAGGAGCTCAATATATGAATTAATGAATGTATAGATGGATGGATGAAAAAATAACTTTGTTCTAATACTGGTGGCTTTTTAATGATTGAACTGCATATATAGTAGATATTATTCTACAGATATAAAAACCTCTGGAATAACACTTGGTATCATTACAATTGTATTCAAGAGGATTTTATATCTGTACAATAGTATCTACCAAATGTGCCATTTTATCATTAAAATACCACCAGTAACAGTGCAATCTGTGATTTTATTCTGGGCTTCCTTCTGGTGGCTCATTCATTCATCCTTCCATCCATCCATCCATTCATCCATTCAAGTGAAGAAAGAAATCCAGCCATATCCTTTCCTCCTAAAAGAGGAGTACATGCAAGATCTATTTTTTTCTGTGGCTCTTCAGTTCGGTCCAGTCGCTCAGCTGTTCCCAACCCTCAGCGACCCCATGGACTGCAGCCTTCCAGGCTCCTCTGTCCATGGGATTTGCCAGGCAAGAGTACTGGAGTGGGGTGCCATCACCNATCCTTTCCTCCTAAAAGAGGAGTACATGCAAGATCTATTTTTTTCTGTGGCTCTTCAGTTCGGTCCAGTCGCTCAGCTGTTCCCAACCCTCAGCGACCCCATGGACTGCAGCCTTCCAGGCTCCTCTGTCCATGGGATTTGCCAGGCAAGAGTACTGGAGTGGGGTGCCATCACCTTCTTCGATTATAAGGAAATGGCTGAAACATTACTTAGGTTTTATTTTCTATTTAAAAGTTATTTCAAAAAATATTAAGTAAATAATAAGAGGATGATAAATGGACAGGTCAAAACTTATAACTCTATAAGAATTACCTAAGTTTGAAAAACAGCAATTTTAAAATAATTGAAAGTTGACTATGCTCAAAAGAAGCATCAAGATTAGGTCAACCTAAATTACTATAACCAATTCATAGTTGTTATTGAAGTTTAAAAAAATGAATAATTTGGTTCCATATTAGAGGATATAATATCTTCAGGCATGTCTCAAAGTTAAAGTTTTATTCAATGTGACATTATAAGCATTATCTTTTGCAAATCAAGCAAAAAAAAATATGTAACTTTTTAAATCATGTGTACTATTTACAGATGTTTCTCCCACTCAACTATGTATTTTACTCTGTAAAGAGAAAAATACGAAGGCCCTGAAAAAACTTATGTTTCTTAAAATGCTTTCTAGAAATTTATTTGAGGCAGAAATATTAGGAACCATGTAAAAGAAAGTAAAACTGAGAGTAGATTCCATTCCTGATGCTACATTGTAATAAGAATATGACAAATGGCAGGTTCCATTTAATAGGTGCAAAGGTAAAAGCGGTAGAATTAATTTCTGTAAGTCAGATTAGATGAAGTTCTTGGTTTGCCCACCCTCAGCTCCTTCAAACTCTGTGAATTTGTGAGTTTTTTAAATTTAGTAGAGGAAGGTTGATAACATTAATTTTTTAAAATAAAATTCCTAAAACATGAATTATTTCTCATGAATTGTTTTTATTTTGGACATAAGCTTCCACTCTGAGACATCTTTTTCAGGGAAAAATTCAAAGTTATAAATACTATGAATATAAAGCAAATATAGACTACTAAATTATTCCAGATGAAAGTGCTTCGGCACCAAAAGCCAAGAGGATTGTAGCTCTGTGCTTCAGTTGTTCAGTCACGTCCGACTCTTTGTGACCCCACAGACTGTAGCCCACCAGGCTTTTCTGTCCGTGGGATTCTCCAGGCAACAATACTTGATTGGGTAGCCATTCCCTTCTCCAGGGGATATTCCCAACTCAGGGATTGACCCTAGTCTCCTGAATTTCAGACGGATTCTTTTGGAGTCACCAAGGAAGCCCCAAGAGTATTGTAATTCAGAAGCGAATAACACATATGTGATTCAACACCTAAAATTTGTATAGTGTAATGCATGTAGTGATACTTCAATAATTTAGACTCACTGAGAAAAACGATAGAAAGATATGTAGTAAAACTGAAAGGAGAATTACAGAATTAGCTAACTACTGGTAATGGTGAGTACTGACTGGAATAAATTTCATGCAAGTAAGCCAAAAATGACAAATAATACTTTAAAACTCTCTGTCACAAAAATTGTGACAGACAGTATCTGAGGGGCAAATTAGAGAGCTGAGCCTCAGGCACTCTAGTTGGCTTGTAAGATTAATCATATAAATGTCCAGTGAGACTCAGATGCATACAGCTTCGATACAGCAAAGGGATTGGCAAAGTCACCAAGGCTAATTGTTAGAGAAGTACAACATGTCTACACAACAGTCATCAGCAAAACGCCATCATCTTGATCTCTTGCTCACTATTCCCAGAGGAGTGGCCAGTGTGAAAAACTAAATGCAAAAGTTCTATTGGCTCCAATTTATTTATTTAATCAAAGTAGTTGATTATAATATATTATTTCTGGTGTACACACAGTGATTCAATATTTTTACAGATAATACTCCGTTTAATGTTATATTCTGCATATAGTTTGTGCCTCTTAGTCTCCTACCCCAGCCCCTCCCTCTTCTCTCACCTCACTGGTGACCACTAGCTTGTTTTCTTGATATATGTCTGTTTCTGTTTTGTTTTATATTCATTCACATGCTTTGTACTATATATTCCACATATACGGAATAACATTCAGTATCTGTTTTCTCTAACTTATTTCACTAACCATAATACCTCCTAGGTCCATCCGTGATTTTGCAAATGGTATCATTTCTTTTTTTTTTTCTTTATGGTCAAGTATTATGTGGTGCTAGTGATAAAGAACTCACCTGTCAATGCAGGAGATGCGCATTGGATCCCTGGGTCAGGAAGATCCCCTGGCAAAGGGCATATCTGTTAGAAAAACTATCATCACTCCAGTGTGCTTGCCTGGAGAATCCCATGGACAGAGGAGCCTGGTGGGCCACAGTCCATAGTGTTGCAAAGAGTTGGACACGACTGAAGCAGCTTCGCACATACACATTTCATTTTACATATATTTATATAAATGTGTGGTGCCTATATATACATATACACATCACATCTTCTTTATCCATTCATCTTTTGGTGGACACTTAGGTTACTTCCATATTTCAGCATTTAATGCTGTCATGAATATTGGGGTGCTTATATTTTTCCAAATAGTGTTTTTGTTTTCTTTGGATGTACACACCAGAGTGGAATTTCTTGATCATACAGTAGTTCTATTTTTAGTTTTTTGAGGAAACTCCACAGTTTTCCACAGTGATTGCACAAATTTACATTTCGAACCAACAGTGTACAGGGTTATTTTTCTTCACATCCTTCACAACTTCTATTATTTGAAGACTTTTTGATGATAATTTTTCTAACAGATATAAGGTAATAAATCATCCTAGTTTTGATTTGCATTTCTCTGATAATTAGCAAAGTTCAGCATCTTTTCACACATCTGTTGACCATCTATCTGTCTTCTTTGGAAAAATATCTATTCAGGTCTTCTGACTTTTTAAAAATTGTGTTATTTTTTATATTGAGTTGTATGGGATGTTTATATATTTTAAATATTAACCCTGTATTCATCATTATCATTTGCAAAGAGTTTTACCCATGAGGTAGGTAGGTAGTCTTTTCATTTTTGACAATGGTTTCTTTTGCTGGGCAAAAGTTTTTAAGCTTAATTAGGTCCCATTAGCTTATTTTTGTGTTTGCTTCTTTTGCCTTAGGAGGAAGAACCAAAAAAAATATGTTGATACGATTTATGTCAGGGAATGTTCTACCTACATTCTCTTCTATGAATTTTAAGGTTTCAGGTCTTACATTTAGGTTTTTTGTCAATTTTGAGTTTATTTTTGTATAAGGTATGAAACAGTGTTCTAAACTCATCCTTTTATATGAGGCTGTCCAGTTTTTCCGACTCTACTTATTGAAAAGACTGTCTTTTCTCCACTGTATATTCTTGTCTCCTTTGCCATAGATCAACTGACAATAAGTGTATGGATTTATTTCTAGGCTCTCTATTCTGTTCCACTGAGCTATGAATCTCCTCTCATGCCAGTACCATGCTGTTGTGATTACTGTAGTTTTGTAGTAGAGTCTGAAGTTAGAGAGCATGGTATCTCCAGCTCACCTCTCTCAAAGTTGTTTTGACTATTTGACATCCTTTAGCTTCCATACAAATTTCAGAATTATTTGTTCTAAATCTATGAAAAATATCATTGGTATTTTGATAGGGATTGTATTGAATCTATAGATTGCCTTTTGTAGTATAATCATTGTAACATTATTAACTTTTTCAATCCATGAACTTGGTATATCATTCCATCTGTTTGTGTCATCTTCAATTTCTTTCATTAGTGATTTATAGTTTTCTGACTATAAATCTTCTACCTTCTTAGCTAATTTATTACTATATATTTCATTTTTTGGATATAATTGTAAATGGGTGGTTCTTTTAATTTCTCATCTGGATAGTTCATTATAAGTGTATAGAAAGCAACATATTTCTGTGTATTAATATTTTATCCTGAAAATTTACCAAATTCCTTGATGAGCTTCAGTAGTTTTTTTGCTGACATCTTTAGAATTTTCTATTCTATGTTTAATATTATGCCACCTGCAATTTACTTCTTTCTTCCCAATTTAGATTCCTTTTCTTTTTCTTCTCCTGATGATATGGTTAGGACTTCCAAAAATATTTTGAATAGAAGTGGTGAGAATGGGTATCCTTACCTTGTTCCTAATCTTGGAGGAAATAATTTCAGCTTTTCATCATTGAGTATGATGTTAGCTGTGTGATGATCATAAATGGTTATTGAATTTTGGCAAAATTGACCTGTGAAGCTCCTTGATCCTGGTTGAACATTTTTGATTACTGATTCAGTTTCATTGGGCTTCCCTGTGGTGCAAATGGTAGAGTCTGCTTGCAGTGTGGAAGACCCAGGTTCGATCCCTGGGTTGGGAAGATCCCCTGGAGAAGGAAATGGCAACCCGCTCCAGTATNAAATGGTTATTGAATTTTGGCAAAATTGACCTGTGAAGCTCCTTGATCCTGGTTGAACATTTTTGATTACTGATTCAGTTTCATTGGGCTTCCCTGTGGTGCAAATGGTAGAGTCTGCTTGCAGTGTGGAAGACCCAGGTTCGATCCCTGGGTTGGGAAGATCCCCTGGAGAAGGAAATGGCAACCCGCTCCAGTATCCTTGCCTGGAAAATTCCATGGACTTGAGAAGCCTGGCAGGCTACAGTCCATGGGGTCACGAAGAGCTGGACACGACTGAGCAACTTAAAATTTTCTTTCTTTCTTTCAATTTCATTACTGGTTATTGGTCTGCTTAGGTTTTCTATTTCTTCCTGATTCCATCTTGGAAGATTGTATGTTTCTACATATTTATCCTTTTCTTCCAATTTTACTCCAATTTGTTGTTGTATAATGGTTATAGTAATCTCTTAATTTTAAAATTTCTGTGATATCAGTGATAACATCTCCTCTTTCATTTCTGATTTTATGTGAACACTTTCTCTTTTTTTCTTAATGAGTTTGGCTAAAGATTTGTAAATTTTCTTTATCTTTTCAAAAACCTATCTCTTAGGTTCATTGATTTCTTTTTTTATTTTCTATCTTACAAAATATCACTCTATTATGTCCCTCCTTTTACTAACTTTGAGCTTGGTTTGATCTTTTTTAGTTTCTTTAGATGTAAAGTTAGATTGCTTATTTGAGATTTTCTTTGTTTTTTGGAGTAGGCTGGTATTGCTATGTGGAGAAGGAAAAGGCAACCCACTCCAGTGTTCATGCCTGGAAAATCCCATGGACCGAGGAGCCTGGTGGGCTACAATCCATGGGGTTGCAAAGAGTCAGATACGACTGAGCAACTGCTTTTGTTACATCCCATACATTTTGGAAAATTGTGTTTATATTTATATTTGTCTCAGGTAGCTTTTTATTTTATTTTTATTTTATTTTATTAAAAAAATTTTTTTTATTTTTACTTTATTTTACTTTACAGTACTGTATTGGTTTTGGCATACATTGACATGACATTTATTTTCTTTTTGATGTCTTCATTGACTCATTGGTTATTTAGTAGCATGTTGTTCAGCCTCTATGCATTTGTGTTTTTCTTCCTGTAATTGATTTCTAATCTCATAGCGTTGTGGTCAGAAAAGATTTTTTTTTTAATTAATTTTTATTTTTTAGTTTGTTTTGCTTTACAATACTGTATTCGTTTTGTTACACATTGACATGAATTAGCCATGAGTGTACATGAACTCCCAATCCCGACCCCC
>SJYX01022897.1:90411-106746 GCA_006410675.1 Oreotragus oreotragus
TCTGAATGTTGAGCTTTAAGCCAACTTTTTCGCTCTCCTCCTTCACTTTCATCAAGAGGCTTTTTAGCTCCTCCTCACTTTCTGCCATCAGGGTGGTGTCATCAGCATATCTGAGGTTGTTGATATTTCTCCCAGCAATCTTGATTCCAGCTTGTGTTTCTTCCAGTCCAGCGTTTCTCATGATGTACTCTGCATATAAGTTAAACAAGCAGGGAGACAATATACAGCCTTGACGTACTCCTTTTCCTATTTGGAACCAGTCTGTTGTTCCATGTGCAGTTCTAACTGTTGCTTCCTGACCTGCATACAGATTTCTCAAGAGGCAGGTTAGGTGGTCTGGTATTCCCATCTCTTTCAGAATTTCTCACAGTTTATTGTGATCCACACAGTCAAAGGCTTTGGCATAGTCAATAAAGCAGAAATAGATGTTTCTCTGGAACTCTCTTGCTTTTTCCATGATCCAGTGGATGTTGGCAATTTGATCTCTGGTTCCTCTGCCTGTTCTAAAACCATCTTGAACATCAGGGAGTTCACGGTTGACATATTGCTGAAGCCTGACTTGGAGAATTTTGAGCATTACTTTACTAGCGTGTGAGATGAGTGAAATTGTGCGGTAGTTTGAGCATTCTTTGGCATTGCCTTTCTTTGGAATTGGAATGAAAACTGACCTTTTCCAGTCCTGTGGCCCAAACTAATAATACAAATATTAGCCTCTACTTGGCTGTAATAGAAAATAAATGTGACTACAATAACAAGCATGGCTTTTTGAAGAAAGCAATTAAGGATTATGTCTTTTGACATGTAATAAATTTCAGTTTTGTCACTTCTTCAGGTAATGAAATATAAGAAAAGTGGTTCAAGAAAAGGTCTGATTTGTCTATGAACTCATCTTTAAGTGTCCTGATACATTCGCAATGTTCTCTGCCTGATTTGTCAAGAAAATCTAATTCTGGATTTGAATGATCTGGTAGGATTTATCCTATTATCTTAACTTGGTATTGATAGTGGTATTACCATGAGGTGAGACCTTCATTCATTCAACTAGTATTTATTTACCACCTCCTAAATTCTCTTGCCAAAGCCTTTGACTGTGTGGATCACAATAAACTGTGGAAAATTCTTCAAGAGATGGGAATATCAGACCACCTGACCTGCCTCTTAAGAAATCTGTATGCAGGTCAGGAAGCCACAGTTAGAACTGGACATGGAACAATAGACTGGTTCCAAATCGGGAAAGGAGTATGTCAAGGCTGTATATTGTCACCCTGCTTGTTTAACTCATATGCAGAGTTCATCATGAGAAACGCTTGGCTGGATGAAGCACAAGCTGGAGTCAAGATTGACAGGAGAAATATCAATAACTTCAGATATGCAGATGACACCATTCTTATGGCAGAAAGTGAAGAACTAAAGAGCCTCTTGATGAAAGTGGAAGAGGAGAGTGAAAAGTTGGGTTAAAACTCAACATTCAGAAAACTAAAATCATGGCATCTGGTCCCATCATTTCACGGCAAATAGAGGGGGAAACAATGGAAACAGTGAGAGACTTTACTTTTTTGGGGCTCCAAAATCACTGCAGATGGTGACTGCAGCCATGAAATTAAAAGACGCTTGCTCCTGGGAAGAAAAGCTATGACCAACCTAGACAGCATATTAAAAAGCAGAGACATTACTTTGCCAACGAAGGTCCATCTAGTCAAAGCTATGGTTTTTTCCAGTAGTCATGTATAGATGTGAGAGTTGGACTATAAAGAAAGTTGAGCGCTGAAGAATTGAGCTTTTGAATTGAGCTTCTTATTGGAGAAGACTCTAAGAGTCCTTTAGATTGCAAGGAGATCCAACCAGTCCATTCTAAAGGGAATCAGTCCTGAATATTCACTGGAAGGACTGATGCTGAAGCTGAAAGTCCAATACTTTAGCCACTTGATGTGAAGAACTAACTCATTTGAAAAGACTCTGATGCTGGGAAAGATTGAAGGTGGGAGGTGAAGGGGATGACAGAGATCTTCTTATTGGAGAAGACTCTAAGAGTCCTTTAGATTGCAAGGAGATCCAACCAGTCCATTCTAAAGGGAATCAGTCCTGAATATTCACTGGAAGGACTGATGCTGAAGCTGAAAGTCCAATACTTTAGCCACTTGATGTGAAGAACTAACTCATTTGAAAAGACTCTGATGCTGGGAAAGATTGAAGGTGGGAGGTGAAGGGGATGACAGAGAATGAGATGGTTGGATGGCATCACCAACTCAATGGATATGAGTTTGAGTAAGCTCCAGGAGTTGGTGATGGACAGGGAAGCCTGGCATGCTGCAGTCCATGGGGTCACAAAGGTCAAATATGACTGAGCGACTGAACTAAACTGACTGAAATTCTCTTCTGTTAGCCCCTAAGAATACAAATATAAGTGCATACCCTCAAGGAGATCATGGTTCTGTTTTAAAGCAGGAGCAGAATGCAAATATTCATAATTATGTGTGTGTGAATTACTATTATCATATATAAATATTAAATTACAGTTAGTGATATTTATTCTGAGGTATTAAAGGAGTTTTACTCATGCCTGCAATTTATTCTGAAATGCACTAAAATAAGATGAATTAATGATGCAGAAAGGGATGGGTGGATAGACAGATAGCTATATTGTAAAGCAAATACAATCAAATATTAATGATAGAATCTAAATGTGGATATACAGATATGTACTGTAAAAATTCTTTTAATGTTTCTGTATGTTTGAAAACTTTTTATAATACAATTCTGGAAGGGAAAAGAAAGCAGTATGCTTAAACATGAAAGCATGGAGGAAGTGCAATTATTGGTAACAGGTGGTTTAGAGTAAGAACATGAAAGCTGCCTGTTTTAAGATGAAAAATATGGTTAATAAAGGAAAGTCAAAGAATTGAGAAACCAGGACAAGGAAATGGAAGGTCCATCTACTTGAATCTATATGGATATTGAAATGAGAAAATGCTTTTTGTATTTGTTGTACTGGGGTGTGACAGTGAACCAGTACTTAAGTCTTCAAGAAATGGGAGAGACTGGTCTGTGTGTAGCTAACAGAAAGAATAATGAGTGACACATTCTGAATGCAGGAGCTTCAGTGTTGAAGGCCTTTTGGAAAGAAGGAAAAGCAATATTCTGAATACAACAGAGAGAATAAAAATGGCCATTTATTTCTATTTCAGACTCAGAATCACAAGGGCCATAAGAGAAGAAAAAATGACCAGTACCTGAGAGATATAAATTTTTTAAAAAATGTAATAAGGCTACAACCAAATCTTAGAGCACGAAGGTAAAGGAAGTGCTTAATAAGAGGCTGAAGATGTAGGATGTTTTCATAAGGACAAATCCCAAGTTCCATAGCGCGATCTATAAGAATCTAGGAAATGAAACTGGGAATTCAGGTAAAAAGCAGAATCAGATAAGGTTAAGCATAAGCCATATGGGATAGAGTCCAGGGCTTCCGTTGGGGACTAGAATATACAAAAATCAAAGATGTGGTGGGAATGGTCTTGGTGGTCTCAAGACTAACTGAGTTGAAACAGTTCCAAATGAAGGAAAGGAGTTGTAGATATCCTTCCAAAAACATGCAGAAAGAGTAGATATTTAGTAGGCAGACAGGTTAGGAAGGGATTTCTAAGCACTAGGGACAGTTGAGCAAGATTCAGACATTTGTAAGTTTGATGTTTCAGGGATTTCAAACAGTTGAACATATGTGGTATATTACAAGTGCAAAGGCAGGAGTTCTAAAAGTTAAAGCTGCCAAGAAAGGCAAGGTAATACTTGCTTTGTGGAAAGCGTTTCAAATGTATCCTGTAAATAGTGGGAAATTATTGAAAAATTGTACAGAAGGAAGTGACATTGACGTGATAACATATCCTGGTTCCAAAGATTACTCTGGATTCAAGATAGAACTTGGATTGGATGGCATCATTCTAGAAACAGAAAAACCAGTTAAGAAACTGTTTCAAGGACAGGTGACACACGATTAATGCCTAAGCTAGAAGTTGGCAGTAGGAATGGACAAGCATGGAAAGAAATGAGACATGTTTAGGGAAAAGGACCAACAGTCTGTAGCAACTGATACAAAAAGTAAGATAAATCGAAAAATTCAGGACAGTCTCAGGTTTCTGGGATGATCATGGAACCAATAACTATTCAGGACAGGAAGTAATGAAAGTTGAGGACATAATGGAAGTCGAGAGGGCTTGGAATAAGGGAAATATTAGATTGCTTTTGTAACATGAGGTTGAATACAAATGTGAACTTGTATAATGATAATTTGGGTTTTAGAATCAGGGAATGAGTGTAGATTACTAAGTAGCTTTTATATATTGAACTAAAATTTGATCATTCCCTGCCTGCCTACTGCTAGCCCAAACATTACAGTCAAAGAATGCAAATTACCAGGAAGGAAGCACGGAAATCCGGAGAGGTTTACAAGATTAATACATTGTAAGATGTTCTCATGGAAAAACAAAATGCAGTATTCAAAATGGTTAAAATTGCAAATAGCTAGAAAAGAGTAGCTCTGATGTATGTATTATCTCAATATTTCTGATTTAGCAATACTTTTAAGAACCATAACTATAATCATGAGCCTATTACCTATCACCTTGATATACTTATGGAGTCAGCAAAACTGGAAGCATAGTCTTTGCTTTCTTAGACTAGCTGCAGAGTTGAACTAAACAAAACTTAATGTTATTTCAATACCTTTGTTTGCATTACCTTAGGAATTCACATGGTTTCCTTACTTTACAAGCAGTGATGACCTAACTTTTTGGCTCTGGCATCAGAGGGGTACTCTCCTGAAAACCTCAATGCTAAGCCAGTGAAGAATGGACTTAAACTCTAGTAAATATACTAAATATGCCTGACCATAAGAAACTATTGCTTAAATAAAAAATTAAGAACCATTTCATAAATGCATTTTTATTTTTGGTATCATATTCTAATACATTTAGGATATAAAATTTCTCTATCAGTGGATCCATGTAGAGATCATTTTTCATTAAGAATATATAATCATACGACACTGAAATTGATTCCTACATTTTAAAATACTAATATTATGAGATTTTCTTGTGTTAAATAATAAAAGTTAAAATTTAAAGTTCTTTCACTTCTTGAAAACTGAAAAATAAAGTCATGTTTATTCCAAAGGGAAATGCATTTCTTTAATTTGCTATGGAAGCTGTCTTGCAAAAATTCCTAATTACCAGGTAAAGTCAATAAAACTATAGCTTTGGGCTTCTTTTTTGGCACAAAAATATTACTATAGATGAATAAGGCATAATTCTGCCAAGTTCATGAGTCCATTTTTCCCATTTCTGTTTAGATACAGCCTTCTATGCTGGATGGACATAAAATCATTTAATGCTAGAAAATTGTCAAAATTCTAATCAAAGCTGACATTTTTTTAAACCACTTCTGTCAGTATTTGGATTTGACATACTATTAGCAGTAGACACATTTAGCATTCTCACATAAAATACATTTATTTTCAAATCTTTCCACGACTTTTAATCATCTAGTTTTGTTCTGCCTGTTCAAACTTGATCTGTCTCCACTGGAAGAACATCGTTTATACTATTGCTCTTTTTGCCTCTATTGAATTTGCAACTGGGGTCGGGGGAATTTATTTAATCATTAGTATTTCTTGTGTGTTAAGGACATGTGCTAAATAAGACACAATCCTCTTTTGGTTACAAAAGATATAACAACACAAAGGCAAGTTTAAGAATTCTAGTCTTTAGCACTGCATTAGTGCTGTTGAAACTTAACGTTGAAAATAAAGAAGGATTTGAAAAAAAAAAAAAAAGAAAAGAAAGAAGGATTTGTAACATGGCAGGCTGATGATGTTGTCAAGCAATTGTTATCCTTTCATCTAGGATTTCTGACAAGAGGTTATTATTCATGATTGTTTAAGTACTACTAGAATTAAGTCTTTTTATCATCCAAATAGTAAAAATTGGAGCAATTCCATTTAAAAAGGAGCTCTATTCTGATAAAGATATACACAGCATTTCACTCAGCATATAATCAAACATAATCAACCATCTCCCCAAAATCAGAAATAAATTAGGCCACCCCAGAATAAATTGAGGGCTGAGCACTTCAGCATTTTAAGGATTTTTTTCCTCCCACATCTTTGTAAGTCTTGTGCTACTGACTCAGTGAAAGTAACCCCTGGATTCTTCAACTTTTTAAAAGCAATTATCTTGGATTCTTTGACTTTGCCTTTGATCTTGCCCTTCTCTTGATCCTAGGGCCTATGTTGCCTCTAATATTCTTTTCTTTACAGCCTGTATTTTGCCTAGTCATCACTTCTAAAACTTCATAACAGACCTTAGTTACCTCTCTTGTACCTTTTCTATGGTCTAAAACACAATATTTTCTCCCTCTCTAGGTCTTTCTACACTGGTCCACTCTGGGAAATCAACAGCTTGATCAAAGAGCCATGTAACTACAGACTCCCCCAACAATCTGACTGGTTTGTGAATCTCCAGCTTAAGATAATCCATATCCCTCTGCCTACCTATCCTATTCTTCCCCCTAGGATTCTTATTCCTGTCACTTTGTTTTTCTCCTAGGAAAAAAGAAAACCATTAAGGAGCAGTAACATTTCAATTTGCCCGAAGTGAGTCTATGAAAAGAGAGGAAGAAAGTAATTGAGTAGCCTTTACATAACTTCTGATAGCAATAGCAAATAATGGGATCTACCTCAACTTACATCCTGACCATCTGGTCACCAATCGGTCTTATGATTAAGACCCCAGTGAAGGCTTCCCTGGTGGTCCAGTGGTTAAGAATCCTCCTTGCAATGCAGGGGACTCCAGATCCAGGAAGATCCCACATGCCACCAGGCAACAAAGCCCATGCCCCACAACGACCAAGCCCACGCTCTGAAACTACTGATGCCCACCCACCCTAGAGCCTGTGCTCACAACAAGAGAAGCCACAACAATGAAAAGCCCACACACTACGACAAAGAGTAGCCCCGGTGTACACGAGTTCCCAACCCTGAACCCCCCTCCCACCACCTTCCCCACATGTGGTGGATTCATGTCAATGTATGGCAAAACCAATACAGTATTGTAAAGTAAAAAAATTAAAATTAAAAAAAAAAAGAGTAGCCCCGCTCGCCAACTAGAGAAAGCCTGCGTGTAGCAAGGAAAACCCAGTTCAATCAAAATCAAATAAATAAATAAATATTTTAAAGAAAATTACCCCAATGAGGTAAATCTTTTTCCCCAAAATTGGTACTTATTTTCTAAAACAAGCACTTAAAAAACTAAACAAACAAAACCCCAGAAAATTCTTTAGTCAATTTTTTGAGCATGCTGGGAAATCAATTTATTTTTAAAATTGAAAAAGTCTAGCAAGTTTTTACCTCATCTTTCCTATATGACTGTGTCCTAAGATGATCAAATAATTCAAAAGGAAGTTTCTTTTTATAGAAGTAAGAAAACTCCTAAATAAACTAACCATGAAATTAAAATACCACCATTTTGGAGCCATTAGGAAATTAACTGAACTAATCAATGATGATAATAGCTACATTATGTCACAGGAGTCAAATATCCTTGCCTTCTTACGGAGGAACACATTATTACAAATGAAGTATCTTTATTTTAAGAAAAGTAAAAATTCTATTTATCTTCCAGATCTAAGTACCAAATTATAAGAAATATAAGAGTTAGAGGACAGATTAAATGATACTATGATATTTAGATGTGATTTTACTACTATAAAAAACACAATAAAATAATTTTAAAACTCAAAATATTCATAATATAAAATATGTCTTGATCTTGTTGTTCAGAAGAGGTATAATTAATACTGACTCTGAGAGCATAAAAGAACATCTTAATTTAGGTGTATATTCATTTGTTTACTTTCTTTCAATGATTACAGTCCTATGCTCCTGTTCTTCAATGTACCAAAATTATATATGAATTATATACATAATTTAATATATTTCACACAGTTTTCTAGTTTTTTACACCTGAAAGTAATATCAGATCCTGTTAGTCTCTCAAGGCTGGAAGATGAACATTCCTCTCTCCACTTTTTTCAACTTAATTTTTAATATTTTGAAAAAATACTTTGATGAACTGAAACTTTCAATGCCCTTCGGTTGTAGAACACAAAATATAAACATTCTTTTAAGGACAAATAAATAGTAAACAACAGGAAAAATGATAATGTTCACTATAAAAATTTTGAGAATATCTTCATTGACATGATGGCTTCAGGGAGGAGGAGCAAGCTAAGGTTGGTTCCCTGTTAAATTTGTATTAGTATTAGTTTGTATAGTTCTATGGCATCCCTGACTCAATGGACATGAGTCTGAGCAAACTCTGGGAGATAGTGGAAGACAGAGGAACCTGGAGTACCACAGTCCACAGGGTCACAAAGAGCTGGACATGATTTAGTGACTGAACAACAGATATTTCTAAGCAACAAGACATATTTTATGTTATGAACTTTTAAAACATCAAAATTACTATATTTCTCCCTGTATATTAGCACTATAATCTTAGATTTTAACTCATGGCTTATCCCTAAAAAAATGTGGCATCCATTTAGAATATAACCAGTGTTCTGCTTCCATCTTATTTTCTTTCATTTCTTTTTCATTTGCCTTATTGACTCTATAAATTTATCCTATAACAAATTATATATTTGTAAACTTCAGAACAGTTCCACTTCGTGTGCAATTTCAAACTGTTTTCATTGTCTTACCTTGAACAGAGGCAAGGTTTACTTCCATGTTACATTTCAAACCTCAGGGTCCGGGTCTCTCATATACATTTGCAGAGGCTTTCAATCGTCCTGAGCCATCAGAGAGAGGGTTGCCTTTAAACGATGTACTGGATAGAGAGGTGAGACTGGCACAGTCAAGTTTTAATTGAAGCCTAATATTCCATAAACTAAAGCTGGCTTTTGGTAATCAAGAAATAGATTTTTGTAACTCTGGCAGAGGCTCTTAGTTTCTCCAGCACATTCTCTTTTACCCCATGGTTCTTTCAACTCTTTCTCTCCTCTGCCCATGCAGTTTTTCAGCTTATGTGAGTAAGAAAACTAACATTAGATGTGTATATCCTAAGATTTCTAAACTCAGCTTTGGCCGGTGGCTGTTATTTTTTTTATAAGAATTCTTTTAATTTGTTTGTTATTTTAATACTTTCTCTAGCCTTTATGCTCTACTCCGAGTAGTTCTTGTCCTTTTGACTAGGAAGAGAAGAAGTTTTCAGGGTTCAGATGAAAGTATTAGAGGAGATTGAAAAAGGAGTTAGGTACTCATATTAATACTATGTAATTGTGATGTTTTATAGTATCCCACCACACTGCATTGAGTTCTTTTGGATAGATATTGATAAGTAATGTATGGGAAGAAAAGTGACAAATGGGTAGCTAAATCAAATGAAATTTCTTAAAAATGTGGTTACCATTATTATATCAGAGAAAATGAAGTTCACCCTCATGTTACAAAAAAAAAAAAAATCCAAATTTAAGTGGCTCAAACACACAAACTTTGTCTTATAATTCTTTTCACTCAAGGAAGAGCCCTATCTTGGGCTATGTCAGTTCAATGAAGTAATCAAGGACCCAAACTCCTCCAAATTTTGACTTCATCATTATTTTATGTAGCCTTCATTTATATGTTTTTAAATATTGCTGGAGTTCCTGCCATTATGTCAACATTTTAGTAAAGGAGACAGAGAAATAGGCACATTCACTTCAACATAAGTCGTACAAACCACCTTTCATCTATGACCCTTTGGTCACAGATTGATAAGATGGCTAGCCTATCTGTAAAGGAAGCGTAATAGAATCTATACTCAGGTGACTGAATATATTTTTCATTTTCTAAGCTTAAAACATCAGTAATTATTTTACAGTATCAGATGAGGAAAAGAAGTAACAGAACACACTCTCGGTCTCCATCAGTTATTACAGAGTTATCAATATAGGATACTGTATAGTGAAAGACATAGACAAACTGGAAAGTTCAGCAGTCAAAACTTTAAAGGATTAAAAAGGTGAGACCAGTTAGAGACAAGGTATAGAGAAAGGCAATATTGAGTAAAAAGAGGTTGACGGCTTAAGAACTAACTCAATATATGCCGAACACCTCAAGGATCTACCATGATGTTTCATGGGACCAGATTTGGTCTTTTAAACAGGAGAAGCAGAAATATAAAGTCGGGCACACTACATTATCATTGATCAATGTATCTTTAAGATTAAGGAAAACATATTGATGGTAAGTAAAAAACTGCCACTGCTTCTTGAAAAAAGTCTGAGATGGACTTCTAAGGCGTTTGAGGTGGGGGAGAATTTGCTGTATCTTTTATCTTATGGAATTAAGATAATCTATGTGGAGCATTACTAGAGCACTACCTGAGTTTAACAGGTGAGGATTCTGGGGTTCAGGAAAGTGAACACAGAGTTCTTGGCACAGAGCTACTAAGTTTTAATATTAATACTAGACATATAGAATCATTCTGACTCCTATTTCATAGACCTTAAATCTACTTAAATATTCTCTTGGCAGGATGTAATAAGCATCAATTTTAGCTTTTCAACCTTGAAAAAGTCACAGCACAACAATTTAGAATTCTTATTTTCAGATCTGTTAACATTGATTCAGAAAGGTGGTCTAACTATTGTCATTTTATATTAGCTACACTGTATACTTTTACAAGGATTCATTTAATTCATTGCTCAATCTTTTATTCATCTTCAACTATATATCAGAGTTGGATATTAAGAAAGTCTGACCTTGAATATTTCCAATTCAAAATATTTTAAATTTAACCAGGTACTCAGTTCAATTCTGCACCTGTTATATAACTAAGTAGTCTATGTTCAGTTCAGTTCAGTTCAGTTCAGTCGCTCAGTCGTGTCCTACTCTTTGTGATCCCATGAACTGCAGCACACCAGGCCTCCATGTCCATCACCAACTCCCAGAATTCACCCAAACTCATGTCCATCGAGTCGGTGATGCCATCCAGCCATCTCATCCTCTGTTGTCCCTTTCTCCTCCTGCCCCCAATCCCTCCCAGCATCAGAGTCTTTGTTAGCAGCCTGAATATTCTGCTTGATGGTGGAGAATGAAATAGTGAAAAAAACGAAATATGGTGCCTGCTGACTCTGAACTGAAGTTTAGTATGGAGACAGATATTCAACAAGCACACTAATTGCCATAAAATTTTAAAATTTATTTAGATGACTAACATGGCCCAAGAAAAACACATCATAAATAATTTCAGCAAATATTTTTTGAATGAATTTTAGGGCACAAACTATATATGGTGACAGGACTGTGTGTGAAGTGAGACTGTAAAGTTAAGATATATCAAATTGTCAAGGACCTTAAATAAATAGCAGGGTAGGTACTTATACAATGTATAACAAAATGTGTAGATAAAGTGAGCCATTAAGGTTATAAAATGGAGGAAAGACATGATTTTACTTATGTTTTGGGAAGAAATATTTGACAAAAGTGAGAGGATAACATGATTGGCTATAAAACAGAATCAGAAAGATCTGTTTATTGGCAACTGCAACTCTTCAGGTAAGAAATAATGAGGGCCTGAATCTAGATATTGAAATAAGAGGTACAGGAATGATTTTGAAAAATATTTCATGGGTACTTATGATTGAAATTGGTGATTAATAATTCTCTAAAATGTCAGGAGATTAGCAACCCACTCCAGTATTCTTGCCTGGAGAATTCCATGGACAGAGGAGCCTGGTGGGCTACATAGTCCATAGGGTCACAAAGAGTCAGACATGACTGAGTGACTAACACTTTCACTTTCACTTCCAAAGTGTCAGGAATATGAGAGATGAACATTAGCCATATATTTCTTGTTTGGATGACTAAGGTTATGCTAGTAAATAATACAAAACAAAGAACAAGTATTGTAAAGGATTTAAGGAAAGACAAAATCTCTCCTAATATTGGAGACCTGTTCTGAAACACACAGGTAGGCCTCAGTGTTACTACAAGTCCTTATGATGCGAACAGTTAAACCATGGTATTCTGCTCTTGGACATAAACAACCTCACCAAAGATGAACATCAAACACAAATAACTCTGTAACCATGACTAAATAAGACAAAAAAACGATTATTGGGAAATCCACAAAATACCAAATATTTCCCTCCCTCAGCTAAAATAAGCGACTGTTACTCTTTTACCAATTATAGCTTTATTCTCACTCTATCCAGCCCTCTGACACAAAAAATTTATTGAGATACTCAGTCACAGATTTGCTCTTTGTTTCTGGCAGCACCCAGTCTAGAGCTAGCCTCTACTTCCTTAGGTCCTCTTCAAAACTACTCAAACTATATTAAAATCTTACAAGTTCTAACATACTCTTTGTGAGACACTCTCTTTCACTATGTTTTGCATTTTCCCTCACTGTAGCCAGTAATAAATTTAACTCATTTAACTGTAAGTGTATGTTGGTAGTCGTTGGCCTCATATCATTGCTAATATCAGACTATATAAGCTTCTGGGTATGTAAGAGACAGTTGAAAATTCAGTCTTGGATTTCAGATAAAAGGAAAGACTGGATACATATATTGGAAAGTTATCAACTTTTATGCTAGTATTTCTGAAACTTGTATATACAGTTCTAGTAGATTTGGTAAATGCACAGTGATCTACACTCCAATGAGATTGGAAAAGATTAGTTTAAACATGGTTGAGAGGTTCATTACTTCAGAATTATAGGATTTAGTTTACATTGTGAATGTTACTTTACATTATAAATCGTATAGAAAATTCTAAATGTATTTGAATATAGACCATTTTTCTAGCTAGACCTAATGCTGTGAAATATTGTGTAGAACATTACTTGGGAAATGTTTCAAAAGAAAGGTGAAACACTGGAGGCAGATGATATTCCTCAAAGAGTAAACATATACCAAAAAAGGGGAAAAAAAAAAGAATGTAATCTGTTTCAAAACATCACCATTATTAAAATTTAATTTATGTAAATTTATGAAATAAACTATATTATTATCAAAGGTAATGGATACTTAAAACTCAACCTTTTCTATTTTTTTAAATTACATCATACTATTATGTTTTTTATCTTCTGTTTGACCTGTATGGTGGACGGTGAAGATTTTAAAAGAGAATTTAAATGTTTTCATTTATAAGGTAATACATATTTTGTACGGAAACACACCTACTCCTTCTAATAAGATACATATTAAATACAACAGAGTACTTACCTACAGGGGTGGAGGATGGAAATAGGAGTGGAAGCTGAAACTCTAATACTTTGGCCACCTGATGCAAAGAGCTGACTCATTTGAAAAGACCCTGACGATGGGAAAGATCGAGGGCAGGAGGAGAAGGGGATGACAGAGGATGAGATGGTTGGATGGCATCACTGACTCGATGGACATGGGTTTGGGTAGACTCTGGGAGTTGGTGATGGACAGGGAGGCCTGGTGTGCTGAGATTCATGGGGTTGCAAGTCGGACACAACTGAATGACTGAACTGAAAGGAAATACAGAACTCAAATAAGAAAGAAATTTTGTCCTAGCCAATCATGAAAATGTATACAAACTGAGGAATATGACTAACCCAAATCTGAGATTACCCCAATTTCTGAGGGGAAAATTGCATTAGAGTTAAGTAGTGCAGAAAGAGGAGAGTGAAAAAGCTGTCTTGAAACTCAACATTAGAAAAACTAAAACCATGCCATGCAGTCCCATCACTTTGTGGCACATACTACAGATTGGGAAAAAGTGGAAGCAGTGACAAATTTTTATTTTCTTGGGCTCCAAAATCACTGTGGACAGTGACTGCAGCCATGAAATTAAACGATGCTTGCTCCTTGGAAAGAAACCTATGACAAACCTAGACAGCGTATTCAAAAGTAGAAACATACACATTACATTTAAAATAGATAGCCAATGGGAATTTGCTGTATGATGCGAGGAGCTCAAACTTGGTGCTCTGTGACAAACTAGAGGGGTGGGATAGAGTGGGAGGTGGGAGGGAGGTTCAAAAGGAAGGGGATATATGTATACCTATGGCTGATTCATGTTGATGTATGGCAAAAACCAACACAATCTTGTAAAACAATTATCCTCCAATTAAAAATAAATAAAATGTTTTAAAAAGAAACAAGAAAAGCAGAGAGTCATTTTGCCAACGAAGGTTAGTATACTTAAAGTTATGGTTTTTCCAGTAGTCGTGTACAGATGTGAGAGTTGGACCATAAAGAGGGCTGAATGCTGAAGAATTGATGTTTTTTAATTGCAGTGCTGGAGAAGCCTCTTGGGAATCTCTTGGAAAGCAAGGAGATCAAACCAGTCAATCCCAAAGGATTGGAATATTCATTGGAAGGACTGATGCTGAGGCTGAAGCTCCCATACTTCGTCCACCTTATGTAAACAGCCGACTCACTGGAAAAGACCCTGACCCTGGGAAAGATTGAGGGCAGGAGGAAAAGGATGTGACAGAGGATAAGATGGTTGGATGGCATCACTGACTCAACGGACATGAGTTTGAGCAAACTCCAGGAGACAGTGAAGGACAGGGAAGCCTGGTGTGCTGCAGGCCACGGGATTGCAAAGAGTTGGACACAACTTAGTGACTGAACAACAGCAAAATACATGATTTGACAAACTCCCAAAAAGCATTTTCTGCCTCTTACTGGTTATGGAAGCATTTTCCTTGCAAAAAGTTGTTGAGATGCTTGAAGAAGTGGTAGTCAGTTGGAGGGAGGACAGTCCTGAGAATCTGGTGGATAAGCAAAACTTTGAAATCCAATTCATTAAACTTTTGAAGAGGTGATTGTACAACATGCAGTTGGGTGTTGCCATGAAGAACTGTGCCCTTTCTGTTTACCAATGTGTTGAAATTTTCAGTGCATCTCATCCGTCTGATGAGCGTATTTCTCAGATATAATGGTTTTGCAGCATTCAGAAAGCTGTAGTGGATCAGACCAGCAGCAGACCACCAAACAGTTCCCATGACCTTCTTTGGTGGCAAGTCTGGCTTTGGGAAGAGCTTTGGAACTTCTCATTCCAACCACTGAGCTGAGCTGGTCGTCACTGGTTGTCCTATACAATCCACTTTTCATCTCATGTCACAGTCCAATTGAGAAATGGTTCGTTGTTGTGTAGAATAAAAGATGACACTTCAAAAAAACGATTTTTTTGATTTGTGGTCAGGTCATGAGGCACCCACTTACCAAGATTTTTTACCTTTCCAATTTACTTCAAATGCCAAATGACCTTAAAGGTCGACACTGAGTTCTCCAGCAACATCTCGTGTAGTTTAAGAGAATCAGCTTCGATAATGGCTCTCAATTATTGTCACCTTCCTAGGGCCAGCCTCTATGCTACTCATCTTCAAAGCTCTTGTTTCCTTTGCAGAACTTCACCATCACTGCACTGTACATACATTAGATTTTCCTGGGCCAAATGTTTTGTTGATGTACAAGTTGTCTCTGCTGCTTTATGATCCACTTTGAACTTAAGTGGGAAAATTGTTCCAATTTACTTTTTGTCTAATATCATTTCTATATTCTAAAACAAACAGCAAGTAAAAGTCATTGGTAAAGACACATAAAGTACGAAATGCACATTAAAGTGATGTATAACATAACCACATTTATTTATAATGTATTTCAACATAAAATGGCAAATTTCAACAACACAAAAATCACAATCATTTTTGCACCAACCTAACACAGAAGAACTGTACAAAAAAGATGTTCACGACCTGGATAATCACGATGGTGGGATCACTCATCTAGAGCCAGACATCTTGGAATGTGAAGTCAACTGGGCCTTAGAAAGCATCACTATGAACAAAGATAGTGGAGGTGATGGAATTCCAGTAGAGCTGTTTTAAATCCTGAAAGATGATGCTGTGAAAGTGCTGCACTCAATATGCCAGCAAATTTGGAAAACTCAGCAGTGGCCACAGGACTGGAAGAGGTCAGTTTACATTTCAATTCCAAAGAAAGGTGATGCCAAAGAATGCTCAAACTACTGCACAATTGCACTCATCTCACACGCTAGTAAAGTAATGCTCAAAATTCTCCAAGTCAGGCTTCATCAATACGTGAACCGTGAACTTCCTGATGTTCAAGCTGGTTTTAGAAAAGGCAGAGGAACCAGAGATCAAATTGCCAACATCCGCTGGATCATGGAAAAAGCAAGAGAGTTCCAGAAAAACATCTATTTCTGCTTTAATGACTATGTCAAAGCCTTTGACTGTGTGAATCACAATAAACTGTGGAAAATTCTGAAAGAGATGGGTATACCAGACCACCTGACCT
>SJYX01022898.1:0-18757 GCA_006410675.1 Oreotragus oreotragus
GATCCACACAGTCAAAGGCTTTGGCTTAGTAATAAAGCAGAAATAGATGTGTTTCTGGAACTCTCTTGCTTTTTCCATGATCCAGCGGATGTTGGCAATTTAATCTCTGGTTCCTCTGCCTTTTCTAAATGTGGGAGACCTAGGTTCGATCCCTGGGTTGGGAAGATATCTTGGAGAAAGGAAAGGCTACCCACTCCAGTATTCTGTCCTCGAGAATTCCAGTTGCAAAGAGTCCTACAGGATTGGCGACTTTCACTTTCAGTAATTAACATTTGGGCTTCCCTGTGGCTCAGCTAGTAAAGAATTGAAAGATTAAAGAGGAAAATTATAAAATATTACTTTGTGAACTCACAGAAAAATAACTCAATCACACTTAACAAAATTTAAAGATTTTTTTTTCCTGCAAACTAAGCATTTATTGGATCATTTTTATCTAAATAAAGATCTTCTGATAAAAGCCTACACACTACTTAAGATGCCATTTTTAATTTACTGGGCAATCTACAGAGTTTTTAAAATAGACATAAAATTTGAAATTAAAAAGACAAAATATTACTAGCAGCTCAGGAAATATTGGTCTACATAACAAACTAAGCATTTATTGGATCATTTTTATCTAAATAAAGATCTTCTGATAAAAGCCTACACACTACTTAAGATGCCATTTTTAATTTACTGGGCAATCTACAGAGTTTTTAAAATAGACATAAAATTTGAAATTAAAAAGACAAAATATTACTAGCAGCTCAGGAAATATTGGTCTACATAAAATGTCTTTGATAATTTATTTATCATTAGAATCAGTATGAAAGTCTGACTCTGCTCAAACTCATGTCTGTTGAGTCAGTGATGCCATCCAACCACCTCATCTTATGTTGTCCCTTTCCCCTCTTGCCCTTAGTCTTTCCCAGTATCAGGGTCTTTTCCAATAAGTCAGCTTTTCACACCAGGTGGTCAAAGTATTAGAGCTTCAGCTTTAGTTTCAGTCCTTCCAATGAATATTCAGGGCTGATTTCCTTTAGGATTGATTGGTTTGATAATCTTGCTGCCTAAGGGACTTTTAAGAGTCTTCTCCAACACCACAGTTCAAAAGAATCAACTCTTTGGTGCTCATTCTTCATTATAGTCCACCTCTCACATCCATACATGACTTCTGGAAAAACCATAGCTTTGAATATGTTTGCCTTTTTTTGTTCGTTTGTTTGTTTGACTATGTTTGCCTTTGTTGAACCTCATCTTATGTTGTCCCTTTCCCCTCTTGCCCTTAGTCTTTCCCAGTATCAGGGTCTTTTCCAATAAGTCAGCTTTTCACACCAGGTGGTCAAAGTATTAGAGCTTCAGCTTTAGTTTCAGTCCTTCCAATGAATATTCAGGGCTGATTTCCTTTAGGATTGATTGGTTTGATAATCTTGCTGCCTAAGGGACTTTTAAGAGTCTTCTCCAACACCACAGTTCAAAAGAATCAACTCTTTGGTGCTCATTCTTCATTATAGTCCACCTCTCACATCCATACATGACTTCTGGAAAAACCATAGCTTTGAATATGTTTGCCTTTTTTTGTTCGTTTGTTTGTTTGACTATGTTTGCCTTTGTTGAAAAAGTGATGACTCTGCTTTTTAATATGCTATCTAGTTTGGTCATAGCTTTTCTTCCAAGGACGAAGTGTCCTTTAATTTCATGGCTGCAATCACCATCTGCAGTGATTTTGGGAAAGACTAGAGCTCTTTTTAAGAAAATTGGAGATAGCAGGGGATTATTTCATGCAAAGATGAGCAAAATAAGAGACAAAAATGGCAAGGGCCCAATAAAAGCAGAAGAGATTAAGAACAGGTGGCAAGAATACAAAGAAAAACTATACAGAAAAGGTCTTAATGACCCAGATAACCATGATGGTATGGTCTCTCACCTAGAGCTAGACATCCTGGAGTGTGAAGTCAGGTGGGCCTTAGAAAGCAGTACTACAAACCAAGCTAGTGGAGATAATGGAATTTCAGCTGAGCTATTTCAAATCCTGAAAGATGACACTGTTAAAGTGATGCCTTCAATATGCCAGAAAATTTGGAAAACTCTGCAGTGACCACAGGGCTGGAAAACATCAGTTTTCATTCCAATTCCAAAGAAAGGCAATGCCAAAGAATGTTCAAATTTCATCAGTAGGACTCAAATATAGTGCTGTGTGGAAAAGTTTTAAAAAATGCTGCAATTAAATATTCTACTTTTGAAGGCATGCTGACCAGGAAATTGTCCTTTTGAAAGTAGGAAGCAAGCATAATAATTTGAATAACTTTAAATGTTAGTTACTATGTAACAGTAATTTTTTGGTCCTGCCACAGTTTGCATATCAGCCAAGTGGAAAGGGGTGGAGACTGTTCCACCCATTCATTCAGAGATCATGCTTCCTTAGATCATGAGGTTCTGTAACTTACCTTCAGGGATCCCTGCTTCTCTGTACTTAGCAGATAACGTGAATTGAATGTGGTTGATTTTTTCTGATGTTCTCAATGGGCCTTGCCTTGAGGTGCTGCTTCTGTTCACATTTTATTGCACATAGTCCGGATCATAAAAACAGCTCCAGGCAAGGAAAACTAGAGGATACAGTCAAGCAGTATGATCTACAGATGAGGGCAGATAATCTAAAAATTATATACAAAGATGTGCCATTTATGATTTTTTAATGTATCCATGTATGGTACATATTATTAGCTTTAGTTTCCAGGGCTGCTGTAAGTTACTATCACAAATTTAGTGGATTAAACAGCACAAATTTATGATCAAGGTTAGAAATCTCACTGTCTTAAAATCAATATGTTGGCAGAGTTCCAGTCTTTTCTGAAGGTCTTAGAAAAAAAAATCTGTTTTTTGGACTCTTCATACTCCCAAAGGCTGCCTGCTTTATTGGTTTGTGTTTTTTCTCCATCTTGAAAGCCAGTAGCACTGCATCTTCAAATCTCTCTCTAACTCTTACCCCTCTCTTGACTTACTTCTCACTTGTGATTACACTGGGCCCAATAGCATAACCTGAGTATAATCTCCCTATTATAAACTAATCAGTTAATTTACACATTTGATGCCACTTGGAATATTAATTCCTCTAATATTAGTTGCTCAGTCATGTCTGACTCTTTGCAACTCCATGGGCTGTAGCCCACCAGTCTTCTCTGCCAATGGACTTCTTCACGAAGATTACTAGAGTGGGTTGCCATTCCCTTCTCCAGGGGATATTCCCAACCCAGGGATTGAACCCAGGTCTCCTGCATTGCAGGCACATTCTTTACTGTCTGAATCATAAAACATATCCATAGATTAATGTTGGCAGTCTGTTTGTGGTTTGGTATTAGTCATTAAAATTTGCTACATTTTAGTTATTTGGAATACAAACTATACCACATGTAAATAAATATGAATCAAATGAAGTGATTATTGAGAAAAAATTCAATTCAAAAACAAGCAACTTATATTCCTTCTAAGTACCACATATCTTTAAGCTTTATTCTCCAGGGAAAAAGAAGAAAATGAACAGGGAAAAAGAAAAGAATTATGACGTGTATACCAGAAGTTAATTATTAAGAAAAAAAGCCCAGGAGACAGAAAAGATATATCAAATGTAAACACCATTATAGAAGTGATCATCATAGAATGTTTCATTGACATGAATCATAAAACATATCCATAGATTAATGTTGGCAGTCTGTTTGTGGTTTGGTATTAGTCATTAAAATTTGCTACATTTTAGTTATTTGGAATACAAACTATACCACATGTAAATAAATATGAATCAAATGAAGTGATTATTGAGAAAAAATTCAATTCAAAAACAAGCAACTTATATTCCTTCTAAGTACCACATATCTTTAAGCTTTATTCTCCAGGGAAAAAGAAGAAAATGAACAGGGAAAAAGAAAAGAATTATGACGTGTATACCAGAAGTTAATTATTAAGAAAAAAAGCCCAGGAGACAGAAAAGATATATCAAATGTAAACATCATTATAGAAGTGATCATCATAGAATGTTTCATTGACATCAGAAGAGTGTTAAGGACTACATATATGTAACTTGAAATACAAAATATCAAGAATTTGACAGATTTGGACATTGTGACATTGTGAGAATCTCCTGCTTTAACTTTGAAATTTAAAGTTCCTCCTGAGGTTGGAGGGAGGGGTTATGCAGTGCCTGAGAAGAAAGAGTTTCAATTACTATCTACAAATTTTCCCATCTCCAGCAGGAGGCTCTTGATTTGAGGTTGCCACATATGGTTTATGTTCTGTGAAAGACAGATCTACAAATAGAAAAGCTCCATGTTAGGCCTTGGCAAATGCCATTAAGGAGGTAGGATGCAGAGTAACAAGTAAAGTTGTTACTGTAAAGACAATGTGAGTTTGTGTCTCTTTGTACCAACAAAAATGACCTTGTGGCAAAAGATGTAGAAAGAAAATGAGAGAAAATATGAGGAAAATCAACTGGAAGTTATTTTTAACTTGCAGTTTTATACATTTGATATATGGTAGCCTTTAAAATCTTTAATAAACATTTGTATCTTAGAATGAAATACTATTCAGAAAACTCTTTTAAAGATATATCATGGCATTTAGGCATTTTAGAGTCAATATTTCATGTCCAGAATAACTACAATTTTAAGTATCTTGCAGGAAAATTATCAAGGGTTATATTGATTTTTCTGTTCAAATTTTTTAAATGTCTGAAAACTCTTAGTTAAAAAGCTACTTTTTGGAGTAAATTTATTAGGGTTATTTTGGCTGCCTGTCAAGTACTTAGTATTTCACAATATTCCAGTGCTCAGTGAAGGTGTATACAATGATCCTCCTTAAATAACTATAACTGTGGTACTGAGATATAGATTATGGTACATTATTAATAGTTTCTTTAAAACTGTATATGATACTTTTTCAGACTCCAGTGAACATTTTTTATGTTTTCAATGCATTAAATATTTGGATGAAGTGAAATAATCATTGTTTTCATGAGAGTATGACGTTTTAGCCCTTTGTTTAAGATTGTTTTTTAAAAATAAGTTTAAAAGGCAAGGCAGTTTATCTTTCTATGTGCATGCAAAAAATGTGTGGTATGGGATCAGATATGAGTGCTAAACCCTTTTAAGCCAAAAGGAAATTTGGGGAGGTCATTGAGAGTTTCTTAAACTCCATTCATATTTTTATTTCCCTTTCTCTTTGAAGTTTGTCTTACACTGGACAATATCATGATATATAAAAAGCACATATTTTCAACTCTGTGTCATGGCAGAAACTACTATCAACAGGGAACTCGACCACATGATTCTACTTTTGAGGAAATAAGAAAGGAGACTTAGGGCACAAAACTTTGATAATTTACTAACTCAGAGATAGACTGTCAAAAAACTATAAAAATAAGATAAAATATTTAAACACAGAATTCTAAAACTGAAGATGGGTGATAAATAGGAAAAGCTGTGATCTACACTGAGGCCTGAAAAAGGTGAGTAAAGTTGAGCAGAATTAATTTAGGACCTGGAGATGCAGTTTCAATCCGTGGGTTGAGACTATCTCCAAGAGAAGGAAATGGCAGTCCACGCCAGTATCCTTGCCTGGGAAATCCCATGGACAGAGGAGCCTGATGGGCTATAGTCCATGGGATCACAAAAGAGTCAAACATCACTTAGGGACTAAACAACAACATCCTCCCTTATGCCAATTGCACTTTCTAGTAGGATCTGGGATTATTGTTATCTTACATCCTGAGGTCAGTGACACATTGACTCATTTCATTATGTTCAAGTACATCATTGTGATTGTCTCTCTTTTCCTAAACTCATAGTTTCCACTGAACTCCTCTCAATTGTTCTGGACTCATCTGCTGGAGTGTTGTTTTTTAAGTTGTAATTTGGATTTTGTCCTCAGAATAAAGTGATTCTAATTCATATTGTACTATAGCTGTGAATATGGACATGCTCAAAAATAAGATAAATTTCTCAATTTATCAGCAGGAAATAAATGCAAAAACTATGAGCCTGCTGCATTTCAATTCCAGGAACAGGAGAGGCATGTGGAGTTTGATTTTTGGTGGATAAGTTAGTCCATACACTGCAGGGATCCAAAACCAAGCTCACAGCATGAAACTAGTCACTGAAGAGGCCTGTTGGCACCCAGGAACGAAGACTATAAAACATTTGAAACTGAGCCTGATGACTGTGAATTTTATGGCTATTGCTCACCTGGGGTAGTGAGAGAAAAAGTGACAAGCATTAAAACTTGGCTTGGGCCAGGCTCCTTGAGCTACTGTATCTCCCTTGTTACCTCTGAAAACAGCCTCAAGTTGTAGTACCCAGGGTTGGGGACAGGCAACTACAAAAATCTCAAATTGGAAACAGGTTGGTACTGACAAAAAACCATCACCCCCAACACATCAAAAGACAATGTGGCAACCAAAACTTTTTATAATGAGAAAATGAGCTGGCAAATAAAGCTTACAAAGCAAGTGAGAAAAAAAGGCAATGGTAAAAATGTAAATTTTTAAATGCAAATAAAAAAATGTTTATGAAATGAAGCAACTAACAAAGGAATTCACTAGTAGAGAACTTGAAAATGATCTTATAAAAGTGCATGTATATTACTTAAATAGAACAAAGGATAAATAAAATGCTTACAGGGCACATGATAATAAAAATTAGGAAATGGTATCAAAGTAAAGAATTAAGTAAAACTCCTGGTAAAATAAGATAGAAAATATTATGACTGTGACAGGAAAGGAGGAGGCAGAGGAAAGACTTCCTAAATTAGATTAATTCTAAAGTAGTCACAATCAAAACGAACTGGTCCATTGATTATATTCAAAAATTCACTCAGAACATAACAAAAAGATATTAAAAGAATTACATTAAGGCAAATTATGGGTAGATGGCAGAGACATTCACAGATCCCATCAAACAATAGGTGCTCTTGAGTAAAGCATGTAGACAATGGTAGAGGTGCAATTATTGAGNCCTCATCTTATGTTGTCCCTTTCCCCTCTTGCCCTTAGTCTTTCCCAGTATCAGGGTCTTTTCCAATAAGTCAGCTTTTCACACCAGGTGGTCAAAGTATTAGAGCTTCAGCTTTAGTTTCAGTCCTTCCAATGAATATTCAGGGCTGATTTCCTTTAGGATTGATTGGTTTGATAATCTTGCTGCCTAAGGGACTTTTAAGAGTCTTCTCCAACACCACAGTTCAAAAGAATCAACTCTTTGGTGCTCATTCTTCATTATAGTCCACCTCTCACATCCATACATGACTTCTGGAAAAACCATAGCTTTGAATATGTTTGCCTTTTTTTGTTCGTTTGTTTGTTTGACTATGTTTGCCTTTGTTGAAAAAGTGATGACTCTGCTTTTTAATATGCTATCTAGTTTGGTCATAGCTTTTCTTCCAAGGACGAAGTGTCCTTTAATTTCATGGCTGCAATCACCATCTGCAGTGATTTTGGGAAAGACTAGAGCTCTTTTTAAGAAAATTGGAGATAGCAGGGGATTATTTCATGCAAAGATGAGCAAAATAAGAGACAAAAATGGCAAGGGCCCAATAAAAGCAGAAGAGATTAAGAACAGGTGGCAAGAATACAAAGAAAAACTATACAGAAAAGGTCTTAATGACCCAGATAACCATGATGGTATGGTCTCTCACCTAGAGCTAGACATCCTGGAGTGTGAAGTCAGGTGGGCCTTAGAAAGCAGTACTACAAACCAAGCTAGTGGAGATAATGGAATTTCAGCTGAGCTATTTCAAATCCTGAAAGATGACACTGTTAAAGTGATGCCTTCAATATGCCAGAAAATTTGGAAAACTCTGCAGTGACCACAGGGCTGGAAAACATCAGTTTTCATTCCAATTCCAAAGAAAGGCAATGCCAAAGAATGTTCAAATTTCATCAGTAGGACTCAAATATAGTGCTGTGTGGAAAAGTTTTAAAAAATGCTGCAATTAAATATTCTACTTTTGAAGGCATGCTGACCAGGAAATTGTCCTTTTGAAAGTAGGAAGCAAGCATAATAATTTGAATAACTTTAAATGTTAGTTACTATGTAACAGTAATTTTTTGGTCCTGCCACAGTTTGCATATCAGCCAAGTGGAAAGGGGTGGAGACTGTTCCACCCATTCATTCAGAGATCATGCTTCCTTAGATCATGAGGTTCTGTAACTTACCTTCAGGGATCCCTGCTTCTCTGTACTTAGCAGATAACGTGAATTGAATGTGGTTGATTTTTTCTGATGTTCTCAATGGGCCTTGCCTTGAGGTGCTGCTTCTGTTCACATTTTATTGCACATAGTCCGGATCATAAAAACAGCTCCAGGCAAGGAAAACTAGAGGATACAGTCAAGCAGTATGATCTACAGATGAGGGCAGATAATCTAAAAATTATATACAAAGATGTGCCATTTATGATTTTTTAATGTATCCATGTATGGTACATATTATTAGCTTTAGTTTCCAGGGCTGCTGTAAGTTACTATCACAAATTTAGTGGATTAAACAGCACAAATTTATGATCAAGGTTAGAAATCTCACTGTCTTAAAATCAATATGTTGGCAGAGTTCCAGTCTTTTCTGAAGGTCTTAGAAAAAAAAATCTGTTTTTTGGACTCTTCATACTCCCAAAGGCTGCCTGCTTTATTGGTTTGTGTTTTTTCTCCATCTTGAAAGCCAGTAGCACTGCATCTTCAAATCTCTCTCTAACTCTTACCCCTCTCTTGACTTACTTCTCACTTGTGATTACACTGGGCCCAATAGCATAACCTGAGTATAATCTCCCTATTATAAACTAATCAGTTAATTTACACATTTGATGCCACTTGGAATATTAATTCCTCTAATATTAGTTGCTCAGTCATGTCTGACTCTTTGCAACTCCATGGGCTGTAGCCCACCAGTCTTCTCTGCCAATGGACTTCTTCACGAAGATTACTAGAGTGGGTTGCCATTCCCTTCTCCAGGGGATATTCCCAACCCAGGGATTGAACCCAGGTCTCCTGCATTGCAGGCACATTCTTTACTGTTTGAATCATAAAACATATCCATAGATTAATGTTGGCAGTCTGTTTGTGGTTTGGTATTAGTCATTAAAATTTGCTACATTTTAGTTATTTGGAATACAAACTATACCACATGTAAATAAATATGAATCAAATGAAGTGATTATTGAGAAAAAATTCAATTCAAAAACAAGCAACTTATATTCCTTCTAAGTACCACATATCTTTAAGCTTTATTCTCCAGGGAAAAAGAAGAAAATGAACAGGGAAAAAGAAAAGAATTATGACGTGTATACCAGAAGTTAATTATTAAGAAAAAAAGCCCAGGAGACAGAAAAGATATATCAAATGTAAACATCATTATAGAAGTGATCATCATAGAATGTTTCATTGACATCAGAAGAGTGTTAAGGACTACATATATGTAACTTGAAATACAAAATATCAAGAATTTGACAGATTTGGACATTGTGACATTGTGAGAATCTCCTGCTTTAACTTTGAAATTTAAAGTTCCTCCTGAGGTTGGAGGGAGGGGTTATGCAGTGCCTGAGAAGAAAGAGTTTCAATTACTATCTACAAATTTTCCCATCTCCAGCAGGAGGCTCTTGATTTGAGGTTGCCACATATGGTTTATGTTCTGTGAAAGACAGATCTACAAATAGAAAAGCTCCATGTTAGGCCTTGGCAAATGCCATTAAGGAGGTAGGATGCAGAGTAACAAGTAAAGTTGTTACTGTAAAGACAATGTGAGTTTGTGTCTCTTTGTACCAACAAAAATGACCTTGTGGCAAAAGATGTAGAAAGAAAATGAGAGAAAATATGAGGAAAATCAACTGGAAGTTATTTTTAACTTGCAGTTTTATACATTTGATATATGGTAGCCTTTAAAATCTTTAATAAACATTTGTATCTTAGAATGAAATACTATTCAGAAAACTCTTTTAAAGATATATCATGGCATTTAGGCATTTTAGAGTCAATATTTCATGTCCAGAATAACTACAATTTTAAGTATCTTGCAGGAAAATTATCAAGGGTTATATTGATTTTTCTGTTCAAATTTTTTAAATGTCTGAAAACTCTTAGTTAAAAAGCTACTTTTTGGAGTAAATTTATTAGGGTTATTTTGGCTGCCTGTCAAGTACTTAGTATTTCACAATATTCCAGTGCTCAGTGAAGGTGTATACAATGATCCTCCTTAAATAACTATAACTGTGGTACTGAGATATAGATTATGGTACATTATTAATAGTTTCTTTAAAACTGTATATGATACTTTTTCAGACTCCAGTGAACATTTTTTATGTTTTCAATGCATTAAATATTTGGATGAAGTGAAATAATCATTGTTTTCATGAGAGTATGACGTTTTAGCCCTTTGTTTAAGATTGTTTTTTAAAAATAAGTTTAAAAGGCAAGGCAGTTTATCTTTCTATGTGCATGCAAAAAATGTGTGGTATGGGATCAGATATGAGTGCTAAACCCTTTTAAGCCAAAAGGAAATTTGGGGAGGTCATTGAGAGTTTCTTAAACTCCATTCATATTTTTATTTCCCTTTCTCTTTGAAGTTTGTCTTACACTGGACAATATCATGATATATAAAAAGCACATATTTTCAACTCTGTGTCATGGCAGAAACTACTATCAACAGGGAACTCGACCACATGATTCTACTTTTGAGGAAATAAGAAAGGAGACTTAGGGCACAAAACTTTGATAATTTACTAACTCAGAGATAGACTGTCAAAAAACTATAAAAATAAGATAAAATATTTAAACACAGAATTCTAAAACTGAAGATGGGTGATAAATAGGAAAAGCTGTGATCTACACTGAGGCCTGAAAAAGGTGAGTAAAGTTGAGCAGAATTAATTTAGGACCTGGAGATGCAGTTTCAATCCATGGGTTGAGACTATCTCCAAGAGAAGGAAATGGCAGTCCACTCCAGTATCCTTGCCTGGGAAATCCTATGGACAGAGGAGCCTGATTGGCTATAGTCCATGAGATCACAAAAGAGTCAAACATCACTTAGGGACTAAACAACAACATCCTCCCTTATGCCAATTGCACTTTCTAGTAGGATCTGGGATTATTGTTATCTTACATCCTGAGGTCAGTGACACATTGACTCATTTCATTATGTTCAAGTACATCATTGTGATTGTCTCTCTTTTCCTAAACTCATAGTTTCCACTGAACTCCTCTCAATTGTTCTGGACTCATCTGCTGGAGTGTTGTTTTTTAAGTTGTAATTTGGATTTTGTCCTCAGAATAAAGTGATTCTAATTCATATTGTACTATAGCTGTGAATATGGACATGCTCAAAAATAAGATAAATTTCTCAATTTATCAGCAGGAAATAAATGCAAAAACTATGAGCCTGCTGCATTTCAATTCCAGGAACAGGAGAGGCATGTGGAGTTTGATTTTTGGTGGATAAGTTAGTCCATGCACTGCAGGGATCCAAAACCAAGCTCACAGCATGAAACTAGTCACTGAAGAGGCCTGTTGGCACCCAGGAACGAAGACTATAAAACATTTGAAACTGAGCCTGATGACTGTGAATTTTATGGCTATTGCTCACCTGGGGTAGTGAGAGAAAAAGTGACAAGCATTAAAACTTGGCTTGGGCCAGGCTCCTTGAGCTACTGTATCTCCCTTGTTACCTCTGAAAAACAGCCTCAAGTTGTAGTACCCAGGGTTGGGGACAGGCAACTACAAAAATCTCAAATTGGAAACAGGTTGGTACTGACAAAAAACCACCACCCCCAACACATCAAAAGACAATATGGCAACTAAAACTTTTTATAATGAGAAAATGAGCTGGCAAATAAAGCTTACAAAGCAAGTGAGAAAAAAAGGCAATGGTAAAAATGTAAATTTTTAAATGCAAATAAAAAAATGTTTATGAAATGAAGCAACTAACAAAGGAATTCACTAGTAGAGAACTTGAAAATGATCTTATAAAAGTGCATGTATATTACTTAAATAGAACAAAGGATAAATAAAATGCTTACAGGGCACATGATAATAAAAATTAGGAAATGGTATCAAAGTAAAGAATTAAGTAAAACTCCTGGTAAAATAAGATAGAAAATATTATGACTGTGACAGGAAAGGAGGAGGCAGAGGAAAGACTTCCTAAATTAGATTAATTCTAAAGTAGTCACAATCAAAACGAACTGGTCCATTGATTATATTCAAAAATTCACTCAGAACATAACAAAAAGATATTAAAAGAATTACATTAAGGCAAATTATGGGTAGATGGCAGAGACATTCACAGATCCCATCAAACAATAGGTGCTCTTGAGTAAAGCATGTAGACAATGGTAGAGGTGCAATTATTGAGAATTGTCCTGTGTATAAGAATGGCATCCTCAGAACTCCCTGGTGGTCCAGTGGTTAAGAATTTGCCTTCAATGGAGGAAAAGTGAGTTCAATCCCTGGTTAGGGAACTAAGATCCCACGTGTTGAGAGGGAGCTAAGATGGAGCACCACAACAAAAGATCCTACAAGATGCAACTAAGACCCAACACAGTGAAATTAAAAAAAAAAAAAAATTAAAAAAAAAGGAAAAGAATGGCATCTCTTCTCAGTTTGAAAGGGCTGCTGCTGCTGCTGCTAAGTCGCTTCAGTCATGTCCAACTCTGTGTGACCCCATAGACAGTATCCCACCAGGCTCCTGCTAGTGAGACCCAAATAGAATTAACTGAAACAAGTTCATATATCTAGATACACGCATAGTAAAAGTGGAGGACACTAGAACGGGAAAAAATCTTAAAAGAAAACCTCCCACAAAATACAAAACTAATCATAACTGTCTGTATGGCACTGAATGACTGGATCTTATACCTTGGCTTTTTTCCTCACAGAGCTCCATACCTCAGGACTCAGACTACTGCCACATTGGTCTTTTTCATTTCCTTGAGAGTAGGTCAATTTTTTTAATGCAAGAAAAACAATCATTTTCTATTACCACACTCCTCATAATTAAGCTCTAATTAAAGGTCTGTATAGTCAAAGCTATGGTTTCTTCAGTAGTCATGTATGGATGTGAGATTTGGACCTTAGAGAAGGCTGAGAAGAAAAGAATTGACAATTTTGAACTGTGGTGTTGGTGAAGACTCTTGACGTTCCTTTTAACTGCAAATCAGTCAGTCCTAAAGGTAATCAGTCCTGAATATTCATTGGAAGGACTGATGCTGAAGCTGATACTCCAACACTTTGATCACCTGATGTGAAGAGCCAACTCACTAGAAGAGACCCTGACGTGGGGAAGATCAAAGACAGAAAGAGAAGGGGATGAAAGAGGACGAGATGGTTGGTTGGCATCACTGACTTGATGGACATGAGTTTGTGCAGGCTCCCGGAGATGGTGAAGGACAGGGAGGACTGGTGTGCTGCAGTTCATGGGGTCACAAAGGGTCGACATGACTGAGTGACTGAACAGTAATAATCCTTCAGATCTCTGCTTAAGTATTGTTGCCTTAAAAAGAATTTTCTTGAGCAATCACTTCATATCATTGTTTCACACTCATCAGTTCAGTTCAGTTCAGTCAGTCACATCCAACTCTTTGTGACCCCATTGACTGCAGCACACCAGGATTCCCTGTCCATCACCGACACCCTGAGCTTGCTCAAATTCATGTCCATCGAGTCAGTGATGCCATCTAATCATCTCATTCTCTGTCGTCCCCTTCTCCTCCTGCCTTCAATCTTTCCCAACATCAGGGTCTTTTCCAGTGAGTCAGTTCTTCAGATCAGGTGGCCAAAGTATTGTAGCTTCAGCTTCAGCATCTGTCCTTGCAATTAATACTCAGGATGGATTTCATTTAGGATTGACTGGCTTGATCCTCTTGCAGTCCACAGGACTCTCAAGAGTCTTCTCCAACACCACATTTCAAAAACATCAGTTCTTTGGCCCTCAGCTTTCTTTATGGTCCAACTCTCATATCCATACATGACTACTGGAGAAACCATAGCTTTGACTAGACAGACCTTTGTTGGCAAGGTAATGGCTTTGCTTTTAGTATGCCATCTCAGTTGGCCATAGCTTTTTTTTCAAGGAGCAAGTGTCTTTGAATTTCATGGCTGCAGTCACCATCTGCAGTGATTTTGGAGCCCAAGAAAATAAAGTCTCTCACTATTTCCATTTTCTCCCCATTTATTTGCCATGAAGTGATGAGACCAGATGCCATGATCTTAAATTTTTTCATGTTGAGTTTTAAGCCAGTTTTTTCACTCTCCTCTTTCACTTTAATCCAGGGGCTCTTCAATTCATCTTCCGTTTCTGCCATAAAGATAGTGTCATCTACATCTCTAAAGTTATTGATATTTCTCCCGGCAATCTTGTTTCCAGCTTGTGCTTCATCCCATCCTGGCATGCTGCATTATGTGTTCTGCATATAAGTTAAATACACAGAGTGACAATACACAGACGACATACTCCTTTCCTAATTTGGAGCCAGTCTGTTGTTCCATGTTTGGTTCTTACTGTTGCTTCTTGACCTGTATATAGATTTCTCAGGAGGCAGGTAAGGTGATTTGGTATTCCCATCTCTTGAAGAATTTTCCAGTTTGTTGTGATCCACATGGTCAAAGGCTTTGACATAGTCAATAAAGCAGAAATAGATGTTTTTCTGGAATTCTCTTGCTTTTTTGATGATTCAGTGGATGTTGGCAATTTGATCTCTGTTTCCTCTGCCATTTCTAAATCCAATTTGAACATCTGAAAGTTCCTGGTTCACATACCACTGAAGGCTTGTTTTGAGAATTTTACCTGACTTCAGGCTCTACTACAAAGCCACAGTCATCAAGACAGTATGGTACTGGCACAAAGACAGAAATATAGATCAATGGAACAAAATAGAAAGCCCAGAGATAAATCCACACACATATGGACACCTTATCTTTGACAAAGGAGGCAAGAATATACAATGGAGTAAAGACAATCTCTTTAACAAGTGGTGCTGGGAAAACTGGTCAACCACTTGTAAAAGAATGAAACTAGATCACTTTCTAACACCACACACAAAAATTGTTTTGAGAATTTTGAGCATTGCTTTGTTAGCGTGTGAGTTGAGTGCTACTATGTGGTGGTTTGAACATTCTTTGGCATAGCCTTTCTTTGGGATTGGAATGAAAACTGACCTTTACCAGTACTGAGCTTTCCAAATTTGCTTGCTTATTGAGTGCAGCTCTTAAACAGCACCATCTTTGGGGACTTGAAATAGCTCTGCTGGAATTCCATCACCTCCACTAGCTTTGTTTGTAGTGATGCTTCCTAAGGCCCACTTGACTTCACACTCTAGGATGTCTGGCTTTAGGTGAGTGATCACACCATTGTGGTTATCTAGGTCATTAAGTTATTTTTTGTATAGTTATTCTGTGTGTTCTTGCCACCTTTTCTTAATATCTTCTGCTTCTCTTAGTCCATACAATTTCTGTCTTTTATTGTGCCCATCTTTGCATGAAATGTTCCTTTGGCATCTCTAATTCTCTTGAAGAGATCTCTAGTCTTTCCCATTCTATTGTTTGCCTCTTTGTTTGCATTGATCATATTCTTTTATTACCTTAAGGCAGCCTGTCCTTTGCATTCTCTATAATGGAGAGAAGTTGTAATTTCTCAGTTGTGACCAGTTTTTAAAGTGTAAGTTTCAATTTAAGTGCTTTAAATTAAGTGTTGGTTTAGTGTTTTTTACTGTCTTTCCAAGAGGTATGTTCTCTTTCAAATGGATTTTGTCTTAACTTTGCAGGCTGCCTCATGAGTGAATTGTTTAGATTACCACACATGCAATATCTCTCTTCTTTGTAGGTTATCCATTGCATACTGATTTCTGCAGGAAGTGTTTTTATCTGGGATTGGATTTAAATCATCTGTGACCTACATGTTTATATTTTCTGCTATATATCAAATTGAAAAATTTTAAAAGAACTTTCACACACCCCACAAAGCTGTTATGTCAATTTCATAGGCTCCCTATTTTAACCAATGTTGTGCCTAGCTGATCCCAACTGATCAACACGTGTTGTTTTAAGATTTCTCTCTAACCTTATCTTTAGAAAGGAAATATGCTGGATTGTTTTGAGGACTGTCTTACATAACAAGAGTATTTGGTTTGCATCTTTAGAATTAATCAGGTTCTTTTGCAAATCCCCTTTTTCTACACTCTGTTTATGCCTTGAGATTCCTTGCTCACTTATGTACCTTTGTACAGTCAGGCCTATTCCACCACTGATACCCTGGGCCTGGTGCAATGCTATCTATGTCCTGTCTTTCATTGGGTCCTTCTCTGTCTTTGGTCTAAGGTTCTGACTTTTTTGCTAAGATCTCACAGAAAGGGACGTTTAGGAAGAAAATCTTCTTGCACATGTACTCTATATATTACAATATATTACGTTATTTCCCAGCAGTTTCTTTTGGTCCACTGCTGACTTTGGCTTTTTCCTGGATGTAGCTCATTTACAGAGACATAAGGTTCCTTAAGATATAATCTGACATAAGATATGTTATTATCTCTGATTCAGCTCTCAACTTCAGGATTTTGTGAAGGAAATCTTGTTCTTCCAAGATTATGGGCAATATTTTGATTTTCTGCTATTTGTTAGCTAACTTTCCTATTGTTCCCCCAACTCACTGAAACTTTATAAATGTATTTTCCTTCATAAGGTCCTAAAGATGATTATGCATGGAGATCAGACTCTGTTCTGTTGCCAGCTTATCAAGAATCCCCTTGGTTTCTATGTCTGGATCTAGCTAGGAATAGCAAAGCTTAGACATTCCTTTCAGAGAGAGATGAGATCTGACAGCTAAATATGTACATTTTTTAATGCTAATGTGACAGATTTCAGCCTTGCAATATTGCTTTTGAAGATCAGGTCCTTGGGAATATAGAACCATGCTGTTCTAATTGAAGACTGTCGCAGGTCATTTCATGCTTCCATGACAATCTCAGATCTGCAGCCAGCCTCAGCAGAGCAGTTATGACTGCAATTCAGAAACTAGGATACTGAGAATTCATTCCTGCCTTGGATTTACCTATGGAAGGTTTTCTTAAAAATTTTTTTTAATTTACGATTATACCATTTTCAGAAATCTTTTCCTTAGTTTTCACCACTCAGTTTTTATATGTGACCTGTTCTGAACTCTCCTAAATGATTATATCTTCCTAACTTTTAAACATCTACTTATATAGTACACTCTGTGTAATAGGTTTTATAACTTTTAACAGCTTATATATACAATTTAGCATACAACAGGTGCTCAGTAATGCAATTTATTGTAAAAAGAAAGATATCAGTGCTTTGTGGTTCTTTTCCTTTCATTTGACCTGCTAATATATTGATATTAATTTCAATTCATAAATATTTACCCTTTATCATCTGAACACTTTTTGGTCTTTAACATGTTTGCAGGCCTGTCATCTCTTTACCTTAACTGAAATGAATTTTCCAACAGTTACAAATGAGACTTAAAATATTTGACCAGATTTCAGTCAAGGCAGTCCGAAGGCTGTTATGATATGATGGAGGAGGTAGCATAGCTTGTCCCATCTGTGCCGTGTTCACTGTCACTCATGATCAGTGACTTCTACTCCAGTGTATTTTCCAAAGAGCATCTAGAATGAAAAGAAACAGCCTAGGTGACTCACTCAATTAAAATAATCTAAATGACTCCTGCCATTTCTATTTCTACTTTTATTCTGACTAAGAAAGAAAAGTTCAAAAAGAAATTTGAGTGGTATATGACTGACTACATAACTTTTCATCTACATGGCAATTTTCAGAGTCAAAAGAGAATAAAATTAAATAAATTCATCTAATTTTGAAGCATTTTTATTTTACCAAAATATCAAGTTATTATCCAGGCATATAAAATTATTTCCAAAACAGAAACATAATCTTCTAAGCAAAATAAAGTTTTCTTAAATTCTTAACTCTTATTATATGAACAACAAATTATGAATAAAATGAACAGAGAAAGTATTTTGCATATTAGTTTATGTGAATCAGTTTCTTACCTTAATTGTCTCTAATGTTTACTGCACTTTCTCTTCATAAACCCATTTTCCAATATGATCATATCCGTTTATTTTTATACAAGTACCAGCAAATTATCATCAAATTTATACTTAATTGTTACAAAGTTTGGAACTGAGATACTTCTTTTTTAAACCATATATATATATTTTTTTATTGAAAAAGTAATCTGTGACATTGTACAGGATCAAGACCATCCCCACGGAAAAGAAATGCAAAAAAGCAAAATGACTGTCTGGGGAGGCCTTACAAATAGCTGTGAAAAGAAGGGAAACAAAAAGCAAAGGAGAAAATTAAAGATATAAGCATCTGAATGCAGAGTTCCAGAGAATAGCAAGAAGAGATAAGAAAGCCTTCCTCAGCGATCAATGCAAAGAAATAGAAGAAAACAAGAGAATAGGAAAGACTAGAGTTCTCTTCAAGAAAATTAGAGATACCAAGGGAACATTTCATGCAAATATGGGCTCGATAAAGGACAGAAATGGTATGGACCTAACAGAAGCAGACGATATTAAGAAGAGGTGGCAAGAACACACAGAAGAACTGTACAAAAAAATCTTCACTACTAAGATAATCACGAAGGGGTGATCACTCATCTAGAGCCAGACATCCTGGAATGTGAGGTCAAGTGGGCCTTAGAAAGCATCACAACGACCGAAGCTAATGGAGGTGATGGAATTCCAGTTGAGCTATTTCAAATCCTGAAAG